>JAZGTJ010010287.1:0-18287 GCA_036877575.1 Botia almorhae | reverse complement strand
CCATGTACATTGACCCTGTGGAGCTCCCGACGGACAGTTTTGGTGGAAACAGGAGAGTTGAGGTGCACATTTAATTCTGCAGTGAGTTGGGCAGCTGTGATTTAATGTTTTTTTGGATACAATCCGGGTTAGCACCCGGACATCCCTTTTAGACAGCTTCCTCTTGCATCCACAGTTACTCCTGTTGGATGTGGTTCGTCCTTCTTGGCGGTATGCTGACATTACCCTGGATATCGTGGCTCTTGATACATCACAAAGACTTGCTGTCTTAGTCAGAAATGCGCCAGCGAGCCGTGCACCAACAATTTGTCCTCTTTTGAATTCTGATATGTCACCCATAATGTTGTGTGCATTGCAATATTTTAAGCAAAACTGTGCTGTTACTCTGCTAATTAAACCTTTACACTCTGTTCTTACTGGTGGATTGTGCAATCAATGAAGATTGGGCACCAGGCTGGTCAAATTTAGCCATGAAACCTCCAACACTAAATTGGCCAGTGTTTCAGTTTTATTGTCCAACCCCTGTATATAATATTATAATAATATATTTATATTTTATATATATATATATATATATATATATTTATATATATTTATATATATATTTATAAAATATTTCAATAATATAATATTTCAAATTCAGAAACATTTGTTTACACATCAGCATTAAAAAATACCCTGGGCAGGCACAGGTAGGGTCAACCATTTACGTCTGTCTGTCTGTTTTACAAATATATTTAGTCAATGAAATATATTAAAAAGGGCTTGTGACAAAATCTTGTTGTATCTGCTCAAACTGTCAGTCAAACCTCATAACTCCACCCACTGTCTTGACTGAGTGAACTGAAGTTCCAGAGCAGATCAACATCTTGCAAGGGTAAATCCTTTGTATAAAAAAATATCTTATCATTTGAATAATTATAGCGCTGTCTTTACGCAGGAAACACTATGTCTATAAAGGCTCATTTTTTATGTATTTGAGGTGTGGGACATGTGGGACCAGACCAAAGAGAGAGGGCTAGCTTTTGCCATCTAGTCATAGCTAATAGCCTACACTTAAATAGCCTGTGCATACAGTAGCATTTCACCTTTTATTAAATGAGATTTTGGCAAAACGTATTTTACAACAGGAAAAACTGAGTGCCTATATAGCTACAACAAACTTTGTAACCTGTTGATAAAAACGTAATGTGATGCCGCCATAATGACAGACAAAATACACATTTCCACTGATTCGCTGGTCAAAAACCCGGTGACTGCATTTGAGTTTGACACAAAGCGATTGAGTGATCCTTGGTAACCTAGGTAAAATATATTTCTAAAAAAATTCTTCTTTAATTTATAATTGCTCGACTGATACACTTAATTTATTAACATTTAATCGTATTATATGGTCGCAAAATGGTTAATTAATGTTTACGGTGTTAATATGCATGTATTCTCTAGCTAGCAAATTTTTCAATTTAATATTCTATACTCTCCACTCGTCTTTACATGTATAAACATAGTAAAACATGGTTTTACTACAGTAATGTTGTAGTAACTAAAAAAACACTACAGAATCAGATCACTGTAAAATCTTTATATTCTATCATTCAAAATGTAATGTGTGTGTGTATATACTGTATATATACAGTGCTGCTTGAAAGTTTGTGAACCCCTTGAGCTGTTCAGAGTTTTCTGTTGTTTTACCATGATTTTCTTATTTTACCATCACCTGTCAGATGTATGTTGATCAATTGCATATGATTGTTTAGAGGGAATTTTTTAAGTAGTCAAAAAACTACATGAAATATTAAATTATTGTATGTGCAAAAGTAAGTAAAGCCCCAGCTGCATTGGTAAAGTCAAGTGGGTACCCGATTCAGGTAAAACATATTTGGACATCCAAATGTGTTTCAATACAATTAGACATCCTTAGGTAAGTGGTTGGGTAACACTGTAGTGCCAAGGAGTCAGAGAATGCCAAAAGGAAAGGAAATCCGAGGACATCAGGAAGAAGGTGGTACTAGCCCATCAGTCTGGGGAAGGCTATAAGACCATCTTCAAGAGATTCCAACTCCATCCATCCACTGTAAGACAAATAATCTTTTAACATGACCATTTAACATGACCACAGGGGGGCATTCAATATGACCACAACTCTGCCTATCTACATCACCTCTAGGAAGTTACAGACCTCTCTGGCAGCATCTAAGGAATTGTACATGCATCTACAATTGAACGAAAATTAAACAGACATGACATTTATGGGAGGGTTGCTAGAAAGAAGCCTCTGCTCTCAAAAAAGAACAAAGCTGCCTGTTTTAACTTTGCCAGAGAGCAAACCAGAGGCCTTTTGGAAGTCCATTCTTTGGACAGATGAGTCCAAAATAGATTTATTTGGTCATAATCAAAGCCGCCATGTTTGGAGAAAAGCTAACACTAAATTCCAGGAAAATAACCTCCTCCCAACAATGAAGCATGGTGGTGGAAATGTGAAGGTCTGGGGCTGCTTTTCTGCCTCCGGGCCAGGGAAACTCCATATTATTCAGGGAAACTTGAATTCTCATCAACAAATCAACAAATTCTTGAAGAGAATCTCCTGCAATCAGTCAGAGAGCTGAATCTGGGCCAAAAATGGGTGATGCAACAAGACAACGACCCTAAGCATTTAAGCAAATCCACCAAGGAATAGATTAAAAGAAAGAAGGTTCATATTGTTGATTGGCATAGTCAAAGTCCGGATCTCAATCCAATTGAAATGTTGTGGCTAGACCTGAAGCGAGCGGTACATGCCAGATGTCCTTCCAACCTCTGCAAGGAGGAGTGGGCAAAAATCCCCAAAGACAGATGTGAGAGACTGGTCAGTGGTTACAGAAGACGTTTGGTTGAAGTAATGGCTGCAAAAGGAGGTGCTACAAGCTACTAAATAAAAGGCTTCACATACTTCTGCAGTCAAATTTCCAGTTTTTGTGAGATTAACCTTTTGTTCAATAAATAATGACAAGATATCCTTTTTTTGTTTGTGTCCATCATTTGGAAGTCTGCTTCACAAACTGGTTTTTGGATACATTTGATTAGGTTATTCTTTTTTTAATACACAAAACCAGGAGGGTTCACAAACTTTCAAGGAGCACTATATATATACAGTGCTCAGCATAAATGAGTACACCCCCTTTGAAAAGTACAAATTTAATCAGTAGCTCAATGAACAAAATGAACAACAAGTTTTATTGAACACTTATTTAACTCCATAACATGAAATTAAGATTAATAATCTAACTTAGATCACAAAATCTTCAGTTTTACCCAAATTGGTTGAAGCAAAAATGAATCCACCCCGCAACAAAAACTACTACATCTAGTATTTTGTATGAGCACCGTGATTTTTAAGGACAGCACCAAGTCTTCTAGGCATGGAATGAACAAGTTAGCGACATATTGCAACATCTATCTTTTTCCATTCTTCAATATAACCTCTTTTAGAGCCTGGATGCTGGATGGAAAGTGATGCTCAATTTATCGCTTCAGAATTCCCCACAGGTGTTCGATTGAGTTCAGATCAGGAGACATACTTGGCCATTCAATCACCTTCAACCTGTTCTTCTTCAGAAATGCAACAGTAGCTTTAGATGTGTGTTTTGGATCATTGCACGACGACCTAAGGACCATCCAGTTTTGTCCTGAGCGTTGCTCAGACCTAATGTCTAATATTAGGACAGTTGGTAGGGTGTAGAGCTTGCTAAGCCCCTTTCCCTCTTTATCTTTGATATAAACCTTTTAGTGGTCAATTTGATGTAGTAACAAAGCCCTTAGACATAGTACTTGAGGTATGCCCCTTTTGAGGTGAGCCGTTGTGTTGGGTTTGGTGCCCATACTTCTGAAATCCCAGTTGATAATCCCGTATGAATCTTCCACTGTTCAGTTTCCCTGTCAGTGAACCCTGTTTCTTCCCCTTGGCAACGATATTCTCTGTCTACACTCTGTGCTCATTGCCCTTTTGGGTTGGTTTTGGGTCATTGCCCTTTTTGGGAGTGCGTCACAAACTTTCTGCCTATGAATGCTTTGTCCAGTTCATAGTGTTTCTCCATGTCACCCCCCCTCAGGTAGAATGTGGTCTTCTTAGTGTTTTCCTCTTAGTAGAGGAAGGAATGCTTCCCAGTGCCTTTCTTAGTTGTTTACCAGATACACTATATTGCCAAAAGAATTCGCTTATCTGCCTTTAGACGCATATGAACTTAAGTCACATCCTATTGTTAATCGATAGGGTTATGATGATGTCGGCCCACCCTTTGCAGCTATAATAGCTTCAGCTCCTCTGGGAAGGCTTTTCACAAGGTTTAGGAGTGTGTTTATGGGAACTTTTCTTTTCATTCTTTCAGAAGCGCATTTGTGAGGTCAGACACTGATGTTAGATGAGAAGGCCTAGCTCGCACTCTTAATTCATCCCAAAGGTGTTCTATCGGGTTGAGGTCAGGACTCTGTGCAGGCCAGTCAAGTTTTTTCACATCAAGCTGCTCATCAATGTCTTTATGGACCTTGCTTTGTGCACTGGTGTGCAGTCATGTTGGAACAGGAAGGGGCCATCCCCAAACTGTTCCCACAAAGTTGGGAGCATGGAATTGTCCAAAATCTCTTTGTATGCTGAAGCATTCAGAGTTCCTTTCACTGGAACTAAGGGGCCAAGCCCAGCTCCTGAAAAACAACTCAACACCATAATCCCTGCTCCACCAAACTTCACAGTTGGCACAATGCAGTCAGACAAGCAGTCCTGGCAATCGTTCTCCTGGCAACTGCCAAACCCAGACTCGTCCATCAGATTGCCAGATGGAGAAGCGTGATTCGTCACTCAAGAGAACGCGTCTCCACTGCTCTAGAGTCCATGGAAACCCATTCCATGAAGCTCTCTACGCACTGTTTTGAGCTAATCTGAAGGCCACATGAACTTTGGAGGTCTGTAGCGATTGACTGCAGAAAGTTGCTGACCCCGCTCTGTCATTGTACGTGGCCTACCACCTTGTGGCGGAGTTGCTGTCATTCCCACTCGCTTCCACTTTGTTATAATACCACTGACAGTTGACTGTGGAATTTTTAGTAGTGCGGAAATTTCATGACTGGACTTGTTACACAGGTGGCATCCTATCACAGTACCATGCTGGAATTCACTATGCTCCTGAGAGTAGCCCATTCTTTCACAAATGTTTGTAGAAGCAGTCTGCATGCCTAGGTGCTTCATTTTATACACCTGTGGCCATGGAAGTGATCGGAACACCTGAATTCAATTATTTGGATGGAAGAGCGAATACTTTTGGCAATATAGTGTATGTTTTAAGGAAACATTGAAAAGGCTGCCAGTTAAAATACCTCAGGTGAGTGTTGTCCTCCCCATCAATAAGTGAGGGGAGTGGGAATGCCTTATTTGGTGCGCTGGAAGGTTGCAATGTCGCAGAGGGCTCACAGCTTGCCCATGTCTGCTCTGCAGTACTTGTGACACAGCACAGCTTTGGCGTGTCATGTAGGGACCCCTAGTGTTGTCATCAACACAACGTTGAGTGACTGACAGAAAGGAAGTGTCTTGGATACAACTGCATCCCTTGTTCCCTGATGGAGGGAATGAGATGTTATGTCCCTCATGCCACAATGAATTAATAGATGCAAGCTGGTTTCTCTTATACGCAGATATCTAGGGCAGAGACTGGTAACCAAACTCCATCTTCATTGGACTGTCTAAAATATTGGAGGTGATTGGGCTCCCAAGGGCTAACCCCTAGTGCCGTAATCAACACAACATCTTGTTACAGTTACAGTTGTATACAAGGTATATTCCACAGTAGATTGTTGTGCATAAGTAAAGAATTTGCACTTCTAGGCTAACTAAAAAAATCTCAAAGGTGTTCTATAGGATTCAGATCCAGAGACTGAGAAGGCCACTAAAGAGCAGTGAACGCAAACACATTCAGTCACGTTCATGAAACCAGTTTAAGATAAATTTTGCTTTGATATGTTTGATCATGCTTAATGTAGACATTAAAAGAGGGGGAAATTGGTCATGGTCAGCAACAAACAGACTATAGCAACAATTCTCAGCAGAAATAGAGATTTCTCAGAACATATCATATTTTTCCAGTCTTCAATTGCCTAGTTTTTATGAGCCTGTGCCCACTGCAGCCTCAGCTTTCTGATCTTGGTGGAATTGGAACCTTGACATGGTCTTCTGCTGTTATAGCCCACCTGCCTCAAGGTTTAAGGTCCATTCTGGGATGGTATTCTGTTTGCCACCATTGTATAGAGTGGTTTGAGTTATAGTATTCATAACATGTCCACTGTAACCACTGTGTTCATTCTCTGTTGACCAAAATTTTGTTACATTACACTGTAAAGCCTCAGACAGAACAGACACACAATAACTAGTTATATTTCATTAATATAACTACATATACCACACCCAACAAACTAACTATGCTCTGTGGTGTGTAGAACTACCCCCAAACTACAATTAACACTCTTACTGTTACAAAGCAAGGCAAGCAAGGGAAACAGCAGAGATAAGGATCCAAAGTAGCTGCTTTTCTTTTTTAAAATCCACAAGAGCAATATCCAGACAACTGAGAATAGAAACAACAGCGAAATACAACTAAGAAGAAATAAAACAACAGCATTCAGCAACTGACAGAGACCAAGTGAAACACTATATATACACTGCAAGACAAGCTAACAGGTAAACAAAGAGGCATGGCTAATAATTAGAACACAAGGCTAACCAGGACAACAAACAAAGGAAACAGAACAGCAGGGAGACAAGAGGTTAAAACAGATAGGGAAAGCACAGACAGGAACATAACAGAGCCCCTTTTAGAGCAGGTTCCACATGCACCTAACAAAACAAACAGAAGTCTAGGTGGGAGGTGCAGTGAAGGTGGGACGGGGGTGGGATGGAAGGCCAGGACCAGGGAGACCGAAAAGAATCAGAAGACCAGGGCAGAGCCAAAGGCTGGGCAGGTGGCCAGGACAGTGCAAAAGACCACAACACCAGGGCGGACGGGACTGAAAATCCCCAGGAAGAAGCTGGAGACCAGGGAAGCACCAGGTGTAATGAAGGCCAGGATGGAGATCAAGGGCATAGGGAAATCTAGGGCAACCAAAGGCAAGGATCACAGGAAGCTCAGTAACGATCTCACATCAGGGCTGACAGGGCCAAATGCTCAGAAGAGGATTCCTGGTGCAGTCCTGTTGGTTGGAGGCTCTGGCATGGCAGTCCTGATTGCTGGAGGCTCCAGCGTGGCAGTCCTGATGGCTGGAGGCTCCGGCGTGGCAGTCCTGATGGCTGGTGGCTCTGGAGTTGCATTTTTGATTTCCTGAACATTAATGTCCATTATATTTGGATACCTTTGGTTTATATAAACATTATTAACCTTCTAATGGTTTCCACCTTAACATCCTATCAAATTCCATATGCACAACAGCATGTTGGAAGACAAAGAGAAATAACTTTCCCTCAAAGAGGACAATCTCTGATTGGATCACACACCTCTTCAAGGTGTGACATCCTCACAATTTAAAGACCAGTGTCCAAGAACACAAGCTTTTGCTTTTTGCCTCTTGCTCCTGTCTCTTGGCACTTGTCTTTTAAGTGGAGTTACAAGTGGAGTTTATTGTCATTTCAACCATATACAAGTACATAGTAAAACGAAACAACATTTCTCTAGACCAAGGTGCTACATTAAACAAACATTGAACATCATAGAACTATAAGGACTACATAATTTATACATAAGTGCACAAGTGCAAACAGGCAGACAGCACAAGACCGTACAATGACTGTTGGGACAGACTATGGGCATAGTAAGTCCCAGTGCAGCGCCGGCCAGTATACAGTTTTGTTAGAGAAAAAGTAAAATGGTGATAGTAACAGATGTAAACATAAGTGTAAGCGTAAGCAGCAAGATGTGCAAAAAGACATAGTGCAAAAAGGACTGTAGAGAGTGGAGAATGCACAGTTGTGTGTATATATAAGTTTGTGTATGTGTGTGTGACTATTGAGGAGTCTGATGGCATGGGGGAAGAAACTATGTAAGATGTGCTTTCCTCAGTCTTCTGAGGAAACTGGTGTTGAAAGACCAGGCGAGGTTCTCTGCCAGGTAAACACCAAGAAACTTGGTGCTCTTGACGATCTCCACAGAGGAGCCACCGATGTTCAGGGAAGAGTGGTCATGGTGTGCTCTTCTGAAGTCAACAACCATATCTTTAGTTTTGTCCACGTTCAGAGACAGGTTGTTGGCTCTGCACCAGTCCGTTAGCCGTTGCACCTCCTCTCTGTATGCTGACTCGTCATTCTTGCTGATGAGACCCACTACGGTTGTGTCATCAGCGAACTTGATGATGTGATTCGAGGTTGGGCATTGCTACACAGTCGTGAATCAGCAGAGTGAACAGCAATGGACTGAGCACACAACCCTGAGGGGCTCCAGTGCTCAGTGTGGTGGTGTTGGAGATGCTGTTCCCGATCCGGACTGACTGAGGTCCCTTAGTCAGGAAGTTCAGGATCCAGTTGAAGAGGGAGGTATTCAGGCCCAGCAGGTTCATCTCTCCAATCAGGTGCTGGGGAATGATTGTATTGAATGCTGAGCTGAAGTCTATGAACAGCATTCAAACATATGTGTCTTTATTGTCCAGGAGAGTGAGGGCCAGGTGGAGGGTGGTGGTGATGGCATCATCTGTTGAGCGGTTAGGGTGGTAAGCGAATTTCAAATGGTCCAGAGAGGTGGGCAGCAGGGTCTTGATGTGCTTTATGACAAGCCTCTCGAAGCACTTTATGATGATGGGTGTGAGTGCAACAGGACGGTAGTTGTCGAGGCAGGACACTGGAGACTTTGGCATGGGGACAATGGTGGTGGCCTTGAAGCACGTCGGCACAATGGTGCTGGTCAGGGAGGTGTTAAAGATTATCTGTAAAAACATCTGCCCGCTGGCCTGCGTATTCCTCTGAGCACCCTGCCAGGAATGTTGTCTGGACCAGCAGCCTTCCACGTGTTGACTCTATGTAGCATCTTCCTCACATCGACCGTGGTTGGACACAGCACCTGGTCATTAACAGGAGGGGTGGTCTTCCTTGTCATGCTGTTCTGTGCCTCGAAACGTAGAAGTTGTTCAGCGCATGGGAGGAAGTGGGAGGTCACTGTCACAGGCAGGTGTTGTCCTGTAGTTGGTGATGGCCAGGATGCCCTGCCACATGTGCAGCAAGTCTCTGCTGGCCTCAAAATGGTCGTGAATTTTCTAAACGTGTGTGCGTTTTGCCTTCCTGATGCCCCTGGACCATTTGGCCCTCATTGTTCTTAGGGCTCCCTTGTCACCTGCTCTGAAGGGAGAGTCTCGGGTCCTCAGTAGCGCACGCACCTCTGCAGTCATCCACGGTTTTTGGTTGGAGTGCGTGGTGATAGTCTTACATTTACATTAATGCAATTGGCAGGCGCTTTTATCCAAAGTGACTTACAGTTTGGATAGTCACTTAACTGAGCTACAGGAACACTGTCTTGGAGATGGTGATGTCATCTATGCACTTGCTGATATAGCTGGTCACTGATGTCGTGTATTGCTCCAAGTTGGTGAAATCTCTGTCAGTTACCGCTTCCCTGAACATATGCCAGTCAATGTGTTCAAAACAGTGAAGAGCAGAGATGGCTCCTGCTGGCCAGGTTTTCACCTGCTTTAGAACCGGTTTGGAGCATCTGACTAGCGGTCTGTATGCTGGGATTAGCATAACAGAGATGTGGTCTGAGTAGCCGAGGTGGGGGTGGGGCTCCGCATGGTGCGCGCCGGGGATGTTTGTGTAAACAAGATTCAGCACGTTCTTCCCTCTTGTTGCAAAGTCCACATACTGATGGAATTTAGGAAGCACTGACATTAGATTTGCATGGTTGAAATCTCCGGCAACAATAAACAATTTGTCAGGGTTTGAATTCTGCAGACCAAGTATGATACTTTTGGGTTGCCTTCCACAGTTCCATCTTTTAGTCCTTTAAAAACTTTCATTAGGATTAAAATGCTGAGCTAGAAAAAGTCTTCAGCAGACCTCTAAGCTTGTGCCAGGCTACAACCTTGTCTTTCCATTCATCAAAGACCCTCTGTATCAAATTGATTCTCTCTCTCTCATCAATACAACATCCAGCAAAGATAAACTGGAGCCTCAGCTGACCTCAGGACACTTTCTTTCAATAGGCAAGACATGCAAGTACCATACTTGGTCTTAATAACTGATCTATTTACTATCATAAGCCTCTGCACTGAGCTGTGTTGGAATTATGAACCTGATGGTTTGTTTGCTTGTATCACACTTGATGATGTTGTAGTTCATGCTCATATTCTGGAATGCCAAATTATGAGAATAGATATATTAACAGTTTGAGCAAAATCTGTTCATGAATAATTATAATTTTGGTGAAGAATGCTTAATTTGTAAAGAAATCTCAGTATCAATTTGTTACACCTATGCCAATTGATTTAAAAAAGTGACATACTTGTAGTTATTTAGCCTTAAACATACTTGTGGCTAATTCATTATAATGAAATAAAATCATGTGATTATACGTAAAGGTTATAAAACTATTTATTCTTAGACCACTGTAGACCACTTACAAGTGGTATTTTGAAGTGGTCTACAGCTTAGTAGGCAACAACGGACAGTTGAGACATTAATCAGCTAAGCTCAAATGTTGATGGACCATCATAAATTTCATGATGGTTCTTGCTCTTGTAGGCTACAATTTTACTGTATGGATGTCTATAAGCAGATCCTGGTGAAGCAGTTAAACACACAGAAAGGAGGCTCTGGACTACTGCAGACAACATTATGATCTGGCCATTCTGGAAGTATGGCAGGGGCGAAGATTAATATCAAAGAAGTCCAGACAGATGATGTGAATTGGCCTGCAATTTTTAGCTGGCCAGTGGTTCTGGGTAAATGGAGAAGATCTGGTCTAGGAGGGGGGGCTTCTGTGCCCTCCCAAGAATCAGCGCTGTGGAGTTTATTATAGAGCTGGGATGGTCTGGAAGCCTACAGATTGTGAGCAGAGGCTAAAAGTTTCTCTGTGTCAAAAGGAAATATTATAAGTCAAAAGGAAATATTGAAAGTCAATGTTAAATGAATCATATAAGGTTACCATAAACCACTGTGTTTATGATGGAATTATACTATACTATACCATGTGCTCTCCTGTCTTGAGTCTTGACACTGCCCTCTTGTTTCCTTGTTAATGATCCAATGCTAAATTTATGCCCCACACCTGTTTGTCATTGTTATCCTCCTTGTTTGGTCCCATATTTAATGCCCTTGTGTCTGCTGTCTTGTGCTTGTGTATTGTTACTATTTAATGTTTGCTGGTTCTTGTTTCTTTTTGAGTTTTTTATCTTGTATAGTGTCTCGTTGTTCTAAGAGCTCTACTTAATATAATAATATAGTCTTGTTTTGGTTTTGTTATTAAAATACATTTTTGTGGAAAGCAAATCTGCGACTGGGTTCTTTCCTCACCATTTATGACAGTTTTCAGCATATAAGGTTAGTTGTATTGTACTACGTTTAGCCATTCTTCTGTGTCAAGAAAGGTGCATAGACCAAAGAATTACAACACAAAACGTTCTTTAGCTAATAAAGGAGTTTTATTATTTAGCTAATAAAAGACCATGTCAGATAAAGATATCAGCAAGACTTCAATGCTGATTCTCAACTGTGTCTTCGGCAACAGGTATAGGTGATGTGGAATACTGACTAAACATATGTGCTAAAAGCCTAAAGGTTGTGTGTATAAAACCCTGCATCAGTTGTCTTCAAGTTGTACCTTCATTATCCTGTAACCCGTTGCTCTGTAAGATTTACAATGTAAAGCAGACTTTTCTAATACTAATATGATTTAGTGTACTTTAAAAAAAAGTCTTTAGAACATCTTATGAAGTCATGATTGTTATCTAAATGCTGTACAGCCATGGGCTCTGTGTAATATTCAAATATGGGTGGAATATGTAAACATGTCTAACTTTTCTTTAAAGAAATTTAAGTGTCAGCATTTATGTAAATGCTGGAGTATATTTCATCTGTTGTTGTTTGTTTGCTTGACAAATGACAAATGACAAAATTTAGAATAGTTGGCACCACACACAACCCTAATGCAAATCATAATTTGCTTTGTCACTCAATTTGCTTGGAATGTAAAGCAAGCAAATTTGCCTCTGAAAACCATCACCCTTCTAATGCTGTATTTCAATTGCTTAGTTTCAAAATTCAACGCAGGTTCATGATTAACCCTGGAGTTTGTGCATTTGACACTGTGATGTTTGCAGTAAACAGCCAATTGGATGAGAGTCAAAACAATTTATTTCTCCACTTAAAATCTGAAAACAACTAGTATGAAGAATATAAAGTATTTAAACACATGATGATTGTTCATGATTTAGATGACTGTTGTTTAGAAAATAAAAATAGCTGGGCTGTTTTTTTATGGCCACAAGCATTATTTACCTTCAAAAATGATAAATGGATTTAATAATGTAAAAGCTTTTACATTAGTTTAAATTAAAGTGAGAGATACAAGGAATGTTACTTTTTCACTTTGCTTACAGTTCTAGGTCCAGTTTTGGTTTGCGATCTGCCACCCTACTTGTAGTGTTAGTTACCATGACAATAAACACCACTATTAACAGGGTTTTTTTGCAAAGATTGTCTGTAACTCTCAGAAGCTTTTGCTATTGACTGAAACTAAAATTACTAGTGGGGGAACACAGTAACAGGCACACTTTATAATAAAATACAGCAGAAGTACCACTCACATTAAGTAAGGTCAAATACTTCTGTGTAAAATCATATAGAAAAAATACTACATCCATCTCGAACTTGATATAAAGTTTTAACAGAAATTACTTAAGTGAAAGATTGGGTAAAATGTGTGGAAATTAAAAGCTCCTTGCAAATGACTTACTAAATATTATTATTGTGGATCATACAATTTTTTTATTTTTGGGCTTGTTGGTCCCAACTTTCAATGGATGGCAGGGCAGTGAATGGGTACGCGGAGGTGTCCCTACGCGAGCACACCATCGCGGTGCATTTATGCCTGCAGTGTACTGCCTCCAGAAGAAACCATCCGAAACTCCCATCCAAAGCCTGTAGGTTTTATTCTTTGCTTATAACGAAGGCCTACAGGGCTGTAGGACCTCCGCCCTCCAAACCATGACTATTCTGCAGGTCCATAAAGCCAAGGCACCAACAGGACTGGACAAGGGTGGTCTCAACTCAGCACAACTGCAGGAACTGTGTACAGCGACAGACCTTACCCTGAGGGTGAGGAAAGTCAAGCCGCAGGCACTGGGTCAACCATGGTTGTACAGGGGCAAGATCTATGGCTAAACCTTGCTGAAATTCTCTGGAGAAGAAGTTTACTATTCCAATGCATTTATCAGCAGACTTATTCTGCTATAGCTTTATATTCTGTCCCTTCAGTATTGTTAGCCTCTCATCTTTTGCATTGAAGGTTGCATTGAAGGTTATGAATTCATAATGATTGCTCAGGCATGCTATGGTTGCCGGTAGCTGTGCCACCGAGTACGTAACGTGGTTCTGCAGGTGTGGCACTTAGTTTTGGGACCCCTAATGTCACTACATTGACACAACATTGAGTAAGTGACAGAAAGGGAACGTCTCAGTTACGTATGTAACCTCTGTTCCCTGATGGATAGAACAAGACATTGTGTCCCTCCTGCCACAAGACCTGTCTCGGCTCTGCAGCACAAACCTGAATGAGTGGTGCACACAATCTCCCTTTTAACCCGGATATCCAAGGCAGAGATTGGCATGCAAATTTCACTCACCAATTCCTATTGGCACATTTTTTAGGCCAATTTTCATTGCTGTTTTATATAAAAAGCAGAGCAATCGGTCTCCCAAGGTTGAACCCCTAGTGTCATTACATCAAAACAACGTCTTATTCCCTCCAACAGGGAACAGAGGTTACATACGTAACTGAGACAATTTGCTTTTAACTAGCCTGTTTTCCATACTGTAAAAATATTTATGTAATTCTTAATGTCCTCAAGGTCACTGTGAATGTCAGAGCCGTTCTCATTTTTATTGGTCTGTTCATGTCAGACATGTAAAAGTGTGTGGTTAAACGTCATTGCTTATATAAATGTGGAATACCATTCCCATCCTCAGTTGGGGAATTACTGTTAAGCACAGAGGCAAAGCTGCATTTTAAGATCACCTATTTCAAAATGAAGACTACAATCACTGTGCTTCTTTTTTCAATCTCTTTGAAATTACCTCTAGTTTCCTTATAAAACACATTTATGTGGGAAATGGTAGGAACTGGGACAATGCACAGATGTACTGCAAAAACTACTGTGATGACCTGTCCACTGTCAGCGGTCCAGATCTACAAACACTCTCTAAAAGCCCACAAGTTACCTTTCATCTTTATTCGATTATTAGACTTCATTAGGCAGATACAAACCTTAGCATTTGGAAATGGTCTGAAGGCAACAGTTATGAACTGGGCCAATGGAGAACCAAGTCCTAATAAGAAAAAATGTGGTTATGTCAAAACATCTGATTCTAAAGTGTATGATAATGATTGCTCTTGGATTATACAATTTTTTGTATGGAAGTCTATGAGCTGATTCTGGTGAAGCAGCTAAATACATGGGAAGAGGCTCTGGTCTGCGATGTTCATCTGGCCAATCTGAGTTCAGAGGAAATGCTGAAGAGGGGAAGTTAATAGCACAGAATCTCAGACAGATGACGTGGATTGGCCTACGCTTTTTAGCTGGCCAGTGGTTCTGGGTAAATAGAGAAGAGCTTCGATATAAGGTCTCGTCTGTAGATGAAGAGCTCCAGTACCCTGCCAAAAATCAGCGCTGTGGAGTTTACCATGGGATGGTCATGGGATGGTCTGGAAACCTACAGATTGTGAACAGAGGCTTAACTTTCTGTGCATCAAAAGGAAATATGCTCATTAATCCAATTTTAAATGAATCATAGAAGGCAATAAATATCTAAAAATGAACCTCATAATGTTCAGTACTTAATTCATTAAAAAACAAAAATTAGTTTCTTTGCTAAGGTTTTAATTGCTGAACATGATTAAATCATAATTATGCTATAACATGAGGTTTTAAATAATCAATAGCAAGTGCCTAGATAATGTTATTACTGTAACGATGATGCAGAGGCATGAGGATCCATGTGCAGCAGTTTAATCAATATACAAACAAGCAATTGTCAAAAACCAGCAAACAACAATATAAGAGGCGAGGCAAAATCACAAACGGTATATCAGGCGAGGGTCGTAATCCAATCCAAAATGTAATCCAAAGCGAAGTCAAAACGCAGGCAACAATCAGAATAACCATAAACAGTCCAAACGTAACCAGGCAAATAACAGGAAAATAAACGCTCTGAAACGTACGCAAAAAGACAATACAAGACATTGCAAATCAATGGAGATCTGGCGTTTAAATAGTCCCGCTAACAAGATCCCTGTGTCAAACAGGAAGTGATCAGCAGAGCGCATGAGTGTATTCAATACTTAGACGAGGGCTCCCTCTGATGGCGCGGAGATGCCTCATCCGTAACAATTACAGTACAGTTATGTGCATAAGTTAGCATAATGTTGTTTAATACGTAACTGTGTAACATGGATGTTTCTTCTCTTTGCAATTTTTAGCTGAGAAACTCCTTTCTGATATCCACTATTTTTTGGCGCAGCATTGGGGAACTTGGTGATCCTCTGCCCATCTTGACTTCTAAGAGACACTGTCACTCTGAGAGGCTCTTTTTATACCCAATCATGCTGCCAATTGACCTAATAAGTGGAAAATTGGTCCTCCAGCTTTTCCTTATATGTACATTTGACTTTTCCAGCCTCTTATTGCTACCTGTTCCAACTTTTTTGGAATGTGTAGCTTGAAGTCTTGAAATCCAAAATGAGCCAATATTTGGCCTGAAATTTCAAAATGTCTCATTTTCAGCATTTGATATGTTATCTATATTCTATTGTAAATAAAATATAAGTTTATGAGATTTGTAAATGATTGCATTCCTTTTTTATTCACAATTTGTACAGTGTCCTTTTTTGGAATCGGGTTTGTAAAAGGACTCAAACTCATGCCACGTTACTGTGACAACATCTTCCCTGGCGTTAAAATTAAAACATCACACACCAGAGTTGGGGAGCGGATGAGTGGTGCAACGCTTGTTTATTAAACAGAACAGAAAAATTTTGTCTCCAGACTCCACTCTCCGCCGGCAGCAGCGTCAAAACCACACCCCACAGTTACTTACCCGATGTCCCGTCTCCGCGATCTCCCTGTGTGTTTTTCAGCGTCATTGTTCTGTCCACTTGCCTGTGTTCGTCTTAAGAAACCATCTCCTGGATATTCTACAGTCATTCCTCGTCATCTCGAATCTGGTTAAAGAGAAAACATCAATTAATATCATCATCTGTTTGCCAAAGGACTATATATTCATCTATACTCACCTGCTAACAGTTCCTCTTTTCATATTTTTCAATAAACCCCCCTGTTTGATTATATTAACCTAATGTTACAATTTGATTATGCCATGAGTAAAAAAATAAACAGTTTTAAGCAAAATTTTTGTAAATGATCTCATTATGTACTACTATCTACTGAATGTGTAATAAGTGTACAGCTGTCTGTCAAACAGACAACCACTGGTGTTCTGATCACCCAAGACAAAGGTTAATACCAAGAGCATTGAGTTTTCCCAGCCAGATGCAGGTTGAAAAATCTCTTAATTTTTTGTTTGACTTAATTTGTTGATTTAATTTTGACAGCATTGTTGGTCCTCTATTTAAAATGTGTCACATACAGTAGTTTATGCACATCAGTAAGTTTATGCACCTCTTTATGTCAGTTTGATATAGACTCAAAAACATTTATGTTTCAAACTTAATGGATCTATTAATAAATCTGCCTCTCTTCTGGCTACACCAGAACATCTGGCTATCTCTCTGTCAGATCTGTAGACTTCTGAAAGAACCACAAAACGATCATGTTGGGGGTGTATGGGCTGCAGGACTACCTTTTAACCATGGGAAAAACAGTCACTCCAAGTTTATTAAGCACTGAATAACCCCTGATGCTAAAATTGTGATAGGATTTTTAATATGTCGGGGGGGAGGGGACTCCACAGGCTCACTCATGTGGTACTAACGCTCACAGCGGTGTGGAGAATGAAGCGCTGGCTCCCTTACAAAATCGATTGCCATATCATCATCGGGTCCACATGCTGGGCAGAAGGTGTGATGCGGCTACAGATGAAGAATAAGAAGAGGCATCTTTTTAACAGGGGCCTTTAATGGGTTTTTCTGGGTGTGTGTGGTTTGTGTGTTTGGTTTGAGACAGCTACTGAGAGAGCTCTTCTAATCATCAGCCAGCGATGCCAGCATGAGATTGATTATGAGAGTGACTCACACGGAGTTTGATACTATAGTAAAAGTGTCAAAGCAAAAGGTGTCGTGAGTAACGGTAGTCATAAATGGCATCCAAAATGTGGGAGTGGTTTTTTGTTGTTCACTAAATTAAATTTTCTGGTCATGAAGCAAAGTTCTGAGCAAAGAAGAACTAAATTAAATTTTCTGTTCATGAAGCAAAGTTCTGAGCAAAGAGGAAAGTTCACACCTGATCAGCAAAACTCACACCTGATCCTCATTAGTGCACAGTATTTAAACCGGACATGAAGTCTTGTTTGCCATAGGCAAACCCAGGATTATATCAATTGGATTACTGACCTGGACTGTTTTGGATATTGATTCTCGCCGCCTGCCTTGTGATTTATTGTTGTTTGGTACTATTGTCTGCCGCCTGCCCCGACCCTTGCCTGTCTTATGTTTAATGAATCTCTGCTGCCTGTCTCGACCCTTAAAAGGGTCAGGTTCAATATTCCTGGAACATGCATCGCTCGTAGCGACAGGAGGTTCACACTGCTCCACAAAATCAGCTTCTCTGCTAACCTGTGCAGTTTGCGAGAGCGAACTCCTCCCTGCTGATTTATATAGGCTATCACCGTTGTATTGTCCGTTCTGACCAACACATGGTGAACTCTGAGAAACTGGGCGAAATATCTCAGAGCTAGAAACACTGTTAGGAGCTCTAGAACATTGATGTGTTCTTTTTGCAGTGTACGAGACCAAACTCTTCGCACTGATCTGCCCTCGAACACAGCTCCCCAGCCCGTCAGTGACGCGTCCGTTGTCACTACCTTTCTCGACACGACCATGCCCAGCGGGCATCCCGTTCTG
>JAZGTJ010010286.1:0-18287 GCA_036877575.1 Botia almorhae | reverse complement strand
CGGAGCAGTGGGCAGCACATTACTGCACCCGGGGAGCAATTGGGGGTTAGATGCCTTGCTCAAGGGCACTTCAGTTGTAACCCCCCAGTGCTGGAATCGAACCAGCAACCTTCTGACTACAATAAGTCAAGTGACATCTTTAAAACACATCTGCTATTTACCTTTTGAAAAGCATGCATTGCTGTGCTTATTCTTACAGTGTGCACTTAGTGCAAGTGTGGTATAAGAAAGCACTGAGAGGACTTCACATGTCTGATCTTAGATGCATGCCTTGCAGATAAATCGCTTTACACAGATAGGTGTGAATTATTGAGACGGGGGGTGGGATGGACACATGCAAATGAATCTTATTTGGACAGGAGCGAAGTTTTTCAATGGAGATCTATCACTCTAGGTAAAAACGCCTCCGTCTAAATATATACTGCATGCATACATGAATGACAATGAGATCTTCAGAGCATCGTTTGCATCTTTATATTGTTTTCAGGTGAAAAGACTGAACTGTAGATCTGAAACAATGAGTCTGGGAGGACAGAGACCATCACAAATGTGTAAAAGGTTAAAGCATGGAGCTAACAAATCGATATTACTGTGTTAATCAAATGAGTAACTATTGGTAGATAGTGTGCAGTTGTGAGGGGCAATAACTTACTGTGGCAGCCTTAGAACTAAAACTATGTCATAGTATCATTGTATTCCATGTATTGTGTATTTGGATGGTATTTCCAAAGTACAGTTGACTAACATGTACGTACAATCATATGAATTTGAATATCATTTCGTACCATAGCCAATAACCGTATGATACCACCACTGTAACAGAAACAACACAGCACTTTATAGAACAAATATATCAAATGCCATTGTCAACGCTTCCTTCATATTTGAGTAATAAATATTAGCTTTAGTTTTACCTATAGCAGAATAAAGTGCCCTGACCGTTTTTGCATAGATTCACACAATGTATGGAGTACAGCAAATACAGTCCCTTACTCTCAAGGGTGTACACAGCTGATAAAGCAGTGGCGTGTATTAACATTTATAAATGACAGAGCGCACGGCTGTGTGAAAGTGATAAATGTACGGCAGAATAGTGGTCTGATAGATAAATCGAGCTTGAACGCACAACAGTGTAGGCTGATCTGAGAACAGTCAGACAGGTAATTGGTTGGATGCAGAGTGTAATTCAGCTTGGACAAATCCCCTTCACAGCTGCCACCCTGTCTGAGAGAGTGACTCTGGGGGGGAAGGGTGAGAGACAGATAGAGATTGAGTATAATGATGGGGGTAGTGGAGGAATTGGGAGAGAGCGAATGAAAAATAGCGCCCTTGTTGGTGAGACTGTTGGTACATCTGGGGACCAATGAATAATGAGGATTATGGAAAAAGAAGAAAGTGGGAATTAACGACAGAAAGGAAAAGATATGGCAAATATAGGCAAGCCACATGAGTGGCATAGAATTATTTATTATTTATTATTTTTATGTCACATCTGCAGGATTTAATATAAATACATTGTAACTGTTGAGACTATGGCGGGTGTGTGTTGTTCAGTGAATAACCTGCAAATTAAAAGTTTTGCTGATAGAGTTGACCTGAATATTTAGATTATTTTGTAATGTAATTCAGCAGTGCTTAGGAACAGGTCTTAGATGGCACAGGATTCAGTCAAACCAAGTGAGTTTGGAAGTAAGACTATGAAAGCCAAAGCCAGCCATGTATTTGTCATGCAAAGCTGTTCCCCTCCTCCTGTCCTGTCTGCCTGAGCACAATGCATCTGCCTGCGTTCCCAGGCTCCCTTGCTCTTGGTGTCCTGGCGGGGGGAGAGTAGCCCACTGGCTCTGACCAAACTGACCCTTGTCCTGCTTCAGCTAACTCACTCACTGACATGCAGCTGGCCCCGGACCTCCAGTGATCATCAATATTCATGCCTCATACAAAATTCATTCTCAGCATCACAGACGCTGAGACCAGAACTGTGGTGTTTCATTCTCATTTCAAGACAATTATAAGGAGACTGACTTGTTAAAACGGGAATATGTCTTACATAATATCTCATTAATAATAATCTTAGTTTAAAAAATATATTTTAAGTTGTGATTAATTGAATGGTAGAAAGTAAAGACTTAACTATTACCTAATAGCATTAAGTAAGTGTGAGGTTAAGTTACAATTTGACTGTTTATTCTATGGTTCCATACAAAGTTGTTTGCATGATTTTGCAAAGGACTGCGTATATACAGAACATCTCTGCATTGTATCTTATCTCCATTTAGGATGTAAAAAGCCCTAAGTGGAATAATGACTATTTGCTTGCTCACATTTGTCACTTATAATGTCAATTTAAACGACTTAATTATTTTAAACTATGGGGCCTGCCGTTGTGATATAAATCTGGTGATATTACTGAAATGTATACATTTAAAAATTAGTTGTTGTCACTTTGGAAGAAGTGAAATGACAGTTACACTGTGTGATGACTGTTTGATTTCTGCCTAGTGAGGCAGAACGACTGCCTTCAAAAGGACAGCATAGCTGGGCCGTGTTGAACTGTGTGCCACTGCTTTGTCTTTAAAGTGAAAACGCAGGCAAATTCCAGACTAAAGTCTGGGTTATCTGGTATCTATATTGTTGCAGATGTATTTAGGTTTTTCCCATCCTGTGCTTTGTGGTATGTTACTTTCCACAATGGCGAAGGTATGCACTGTAAACAAACAAATGAAAAGAGAAAAACAACAAGTCATAGTTTCGTCCTGGTAGTTATATTTGCCAAAAGTTGTTCAGAACTTATTTCTGCAATAGTATTTGACAGCTGCGTCTTTATAAAGTTGATGACATTACACATCAAACTACCTGTGAATGTATTTTTAAAGATACTAAAAATATCAATTATTGTAACACAATATAAGCATCATTCACCCATGCAGTGTGAGAACTCAACAATTAGCTAGATTTAATAGAAAAACGGGCTTTACATGAGATCAAAGCAAATGTTGTTGGTATTGATATGACTCATCAGTCTGTCACTAGCAGGTTAGTTAATGCATTAGTCTGTTTTGTTCCTATTTGTATTGCATGAGGGATACCTTTTAATCCCATTTAATTGTAAATGTTAGAGCATAGGATATGTTATTATTATAAATAATTTTTCAAGCTGACAGTTCATTTATTTTTATCTGTTTGGATAAGGTCTTCCTTGCCAGTCGTAATGAAATTTACATTTCTAATATTATTTTTATAATTATTATAATATTATATAATTATGTTGTTTTTATATTATGTAATGATTTTCTAGCAATGCCTGTTTATTTTCCTCCTGATTTGACTTTGTATCACGCTGGCAAAACATTTGTGGAATAGCAAAGCCACCATGATGAGTCGTGGTTAACCGTCAGCTCTCTGGTTGTGTTTCAAAACCTAGTGAGTTACCTACATAGACAGCATTATTGAACGTCAAAGAAGCGTCCTGGGTTCAACTCAGCTTATATACACAATCATTATCGTACCTTTTTCAAAAAGCGCCTATGATGCCCAAAATGCTATATATTCCTATGGCGCCTAAAAAGTAACCCCAGATATACAATTCTCCCTGGGATTTGAAACACAGCCTATATACGGCAACCATTTTGGAGGTGAGTGTGTTCGGTGGGAGGAAGTGTTCTGATAGCAGCGCCTGAGCTCTTCCTGCAGTTACAGGGATGAATGCATGAATGCGAGAAGAAAATGGCGATCGAGCAGGACAAATGTTTCCCCTCCTTAACTCTGCAAATGTGTTGAATTTCTATAGCCTTATTATTTGCTTTCACTTCATCTCTACTGCACTTTAAACTACCAGAGGTGAGTTTTGCGATTCGTTCGTGTTTTGTTTGAATTTCACCATTCAAGCAGTATTCATGTATTCAGCAGCTTATCTGCGATATCTGAGCTGAGCTCAGCACTGAATATATATGACTGGATGTTTCTGTCGTGCTTTCATCTCTATGATAATTATTTATTTTGCTTTTAATGTAAAACACATCTATACATATAATCGATATAATGTGTAAAATGTAAAAGTGCATGTCTCTGTGTTAGATTTATTGATCATTCGCATAATGGCATCGAAGTGACATTGCAGTTGATTTCATAAAATGCACAGTTGCTGTTACTAAACCATGATGTGTAAAAATAAGAAAGTCGAGGTTAGTAGTGTACGTGCGATGTAATTGTTTAATATAGCGCATAGTGTTAGCATGTGTTTTCTGTTGGTGTATTCTAGGTTTAATTTGTATGTTTAATTCGACGTCCTGCAACTTTTCTCGATGTCGACTCGTTTTTTCGGATAGTTGGCAAACAACAGCGGTCTTTGCTAGCGAATAAAGCTGCGGTGTACGATCAAATACAAGCTTGTGTCTATTTTAAATGTGCGAGTTGTATTTAAGTATTATTTATTTTGCAAGCTGTTCAGAAAAAAGCGCTTTTACTAGCCCGCTGGTTTGTTAGCGCCCTTAGCTCGGCTGCTGAATTGCGCACATCAAGATAGATGCTTTCATGAAAGAAATTTGATATTATTTAATAATGGGGTACATACGAATATTTCGTTTAAACAACTCTTCTCGGTTTATTAACCGCATACATGACGCATTAGATTGTATTTTTATATTTGGTGAATACGCAGTCACGGTAGCTAGCACAAGGTCGGCAGAGAAATAGGTGAAATATTTCCGACTGTCAGAGTGCAAGAAACGAATACAGAGGGCATGAAGTCACCCTTCTGCCAGTAAAAGTTGTTTAGAAAGATGTTTTCTTGTGGCTGTAATGTTTTAAGGGCAGGTCAAGGTTGTTGCTTTGCCCCGTTAGCAGCAGTAGCAGCTGAAGACGGTGTTGGGGGAGGTGTCTCTGCTTTCTGTCTTTAACCTATGATCATACACTGTATACAAACAGCATTAGCTGTTTTATTGCCTTTTTTTAAACGAAATGTGTTTGTGGTTTGTTTATTACGTGTTCTTTCTGTTAAAGTACAGGTAGGCTTAAGAACGCTGTCTGGTTAATTTTGACCACAGGCATGCATATCATTTTTATGATTACTCTGTGATTTACAAGTATGTCCACACATCTTTTCCTCATTTTCCCAGTATGTAACCATGGTATGAAAGCCTTAATGAGCTGTTTGTGGCTTTTTGGGCAGCATAAGTTATGGTATACTGTTTGTAAAGGCAATGTTGGTTGGATAATTAACACAGGCATATGGACCATGCATGACATGTGCATGTAGCTCCTGTTTCCCCAGCAATAAAACTGATGTCTTTAAGGAGAAAACGAGGTTTAGATTTATTCTGTGTGCGTTACGATATGGTTTTTGGGCTGTATGGTCTGAATGTTGTCATTACTAAATGTGCTATGTATACCCACATCTAAAATGCATTTAGAGCCAGAGATATAGAGCTGGACTATGTAATTCTATCCTGATTTTGCCACATTTATGTTAACAGATAATTTGTCCATTTTGTCAGCATCATTCAAGTTATAGAATGTAAAAGTTTTGTTTTAGTAAGTAGTTTTCACAGGTCTTTTATGTTTCTTTCATTTAGAGAATTGGATGCTATTGCCACCAAAGACATTTGAAGAAAAGCAACACAGGTCAGTAATTGCTGTTACCTCCCTACTCCTGTACAAGTGTATGGATGAGCACTGATTTTCTGAATCTTATGTCCTTCTGGCCTTTTCCTATTCATGTCTATGGTGGCTGACACTAACAAAGCCGGGTCAAAGCAGCTGCTGGTGTAAGCAAATGCAGCTCGCTTTGAATTAAAGGGGCTCTCGGTGCTGAGTAAGCTTTGCTGTTTTAAAATGTCCAACAAAAAACAATGTTTGTGTAGCTTTTTGTAACTCTGTTGTATTGTAATCATGAGTCACAAACGCTTGTTTCTACTGTTTATTTCTGTCAGAGGTTGTTATTGTAAAATGAAAAAGATAAAGTCAAGAAGGCTTTCGATTTGATTTGTTTTTGTTTTGTTGTGACGCTAAGTAACATTGGTATATTGCCTAACTGGCTTGACTTAAACTCTGAGTTAATCATAGACAGTCTTTGAGTTTCTCTTATCAGGGAAATGAACATTGGCCTGTATAGTCATAACCACGTCCACACCTAACAATGCCAGGGACTCGCTGGACCATAACACATTTGCTAGCAGACTTTGATGTGATGATATGCATATGTAGATGTGGAATATATTTAGCCTCTTGATGTATGAGAAAAATCAGACCTAAGGCTATACTGATTTCCGTTTCAATCCTGTATTGAGAAGTGTAACTAAATATACAAAGTATATAAATAAAGTTTTGATTGTAATGAATTTGAGCTGTGCTGGTATGATTTTGACTGGTCATCTTTTCAGCTGTGCTTATTGTTGGTGCTTCATAAACAGATGCCCCAGTCTTTGTGTGTTTGTGTATGGGAGGCTTCTGTTGTTGAGATGGCCATCTGGTTAAACACTTTAAGGAGAAGAGGTTGTTCCTGGGGGAGGGGCAGGGCCGTGCCGTATCAAGCTATCTTGATAGGGTGACTTTACCCCCTGGAAGTGTCTATATTCTGCTTTTCACGTCAGTAACTCATTTGGCCTTCTCGTGTATTTATGTGATGTTCTTGGCTTCTTTTATGAGTTTGACTGGTCCCCCAGTTGTTGAAACATAAGGCAGAGTTGCTTCCTACCCCCAACGTTTGGTAACTGCACTTCATACCAAGCTGCTATACCAGTAGTCATAGTTTTTATCGCAGTGTGTTTGGGTGTCAGTTAATTTAGCCACACAAACACGCAGAGCTTAGTTCAGCTTTTAGAGTCTGTCATATTTTCCCTTGATGGTTTTGTTTGTAGTATGTGTAAGTTGATATGATGTTGGCATGATGTTTTGGGTATTTTTGACATAACTAAGACTCATCTGTGCTGTATATGCAATACACAAATGCACAGTTGTGAACACACATGCAGAGGCATCCAGTGGCTTATATAGAGGCTGAATGTCAGATTCATATCCACAACAGAACCAATTTATTACATTAAACCTCCAATCTGTAAATTTTGCCTCTCTGCTGCCTTCTGTTTGAAACACAAAATTGAAGGTTACTCTACATACTTTTCTCCTTACATGTTGGTCAAATAAAGCCAAACTGACATTTCTCAGGGAATCTGACCTGACAGCTCAAATTATAATTCATTATTATAAACTTGTTGTTGGGAATCGGGTAAAGTTTTGAACACTGATCAGTTATCTACTTGCTTTTTCTTTATTTTATTTTTCAGAAAAGTTACGGATTGCCACTTTAATGTTGTTTATCTCACGTAGATTGAGTTTAGAGTGCAGGTAGACAGTGGAACGGTGTTTGCTGGTTGATCCACAGCAGTAGTTGGCTCTTCATGGAGAAGTAATTTCAAGTGTAATCCGTTAATAAGATTACAAGAAGCTTTCTCCCGTTTACTAAATGCGTTACTGCATCTTTTATTTGGCGAGGTAGCTGTGGGTAACTGTTAGTTGCTAAAATGAAGCCAAGATATTGTGTCTTATCTACCGTTTGATCCTTTATTTCCAGGGAAATCTTTGAGAATACGGATGGAGTGTGGATGGAAGGTGGTGTAGAGCACAGTGGAATAACAATAAGGAAGAGGAGGCTGGTGTAAAGGTAGGAATCGTTGTCTGTATATAGGAACGAGTTGTTTTATAGGTCTCTTACTGGTAGTAATTATCGTCATGGTGCATTGCCATGGAATCAGTTACTGTGCCTTGGTTGCTAATTAAATGTCACATTAATGTTTATTTTTAATTATGATAAGACTGCTTTGCTTTTCTTTCCTAAGTCACCATTCCTTGCCTATTATGCAGTTCAAGTCATATCACAGAAACTTGTTAGTGGGTGTAGCATTTTTCCACTGAGTGATGTGGAAAGGCTGATAGCTCCGGTCTTTATCTCTTGACCTTGTCTTCGCTCTCACAGTAGCATAGGGCTAAAGGCAGCAGCTGGACAGGAGCTCTGTTCAGTCTGGCAATAGCAACAGAGGTGTCCGCAGTTCTGCTGTCTGATGTTTGTGTTTTTGTTGACAGACAGTCATTTATGGGTGTGTGTGTGTTCAAAAAAACTCATCATGATGAAATTTTAATGCAGTGGACTGAGTAACTTGTAAAAGTGTAAAGATTTTGATTGACTTGGAAAAGAAAATATGGTAACCTAAAAGCTGCATGACGCTGATGCTCTGCGATCTGCAGGGCAAAGATTCAAGAATTATGATGTCAGTATGAATCTCCACCCCTTTCTGGTTACCCTGAGTGACTTTTTAACTTATCTGTTAGTCCAGATGTCCTTGTATCTTCGGCATGATACTAAGTAAATTAAACTTGACTTGGCTCTATTGGCTGCTTTGCACACAATGATTTTTAACTTAACTTTTGACTAGATATTAAACATACAATCACAATTATGTTTTGTTCCTTAGTTAGTAATTGTCCCTTTTTAAATTCAAAAAGTACAAGCTTGAAAACCTCTGGTCCCCAAATAAAGTTTCTAATCTGGTCTCTGTTTACTTTTCTTGACATCAAAGGCTTCGAAAAAGTTAAACAATTGTCTTTTTCAACAAAACTTTGGAGTAAAAAAAAAACGTCAAGAAATGATTTGTAGTGTCTGTGCTCTGCAACGAAGGTTTAGTTTGTTGACTAAATCATCTAGCTGTTGCTTAGCAATGGTTGTGCACAATATAGACGTCTGCTTGGGAGGAAGAGCCTTTGGCAGAGATGGTCTGCATTAACTCATCTGGGCTGGAAAAAGCCCTTAAATGTGCCAAAAGCATAACTTCAGAAACTGCATTGTCCTGGAAGAGACTAGCTTGTCCTGTAGGCTCTAATAGTTGCAGATTACTGAAATAACTGACACCAAATATGGAAAGTCATCTCAAGTCGAGACCTGTTCATGCATACTTGCAGTAAGACAAATTGCGGACCGGATCATTTGGGTTCTTAAAGGTCTGGAAGTCCTTGTGGGAGTGTACATGTTTTTTGTTCACTTGCATCTACATTTGACAAATATTTGGACAGCTGTGAAGTGCACATTTAGTGCTTTTCATTTGACCTTGAACAATGCACTATAGAAATTCCATATGATTTACTGTCAAATCGCTACCCAGAAGAATTCATACTTTTAGATTTTCTAGTCATGTAGGCTTTTTATAGAATGTGCCTCTAGTTCTTGCAGTGCAAAAGATCTGCGTGGTAGTCAGCTTGTTGCAGCGTGACCACCTGACTTCCTGCCATTCCACAACAAGCACGTCAAAGCCGTTTGAACAGGAAGTTGCCCCCAAGAAAATACAGACCTGTTACATGGTAGCAGTATTACATCACACTTTTGTTTTCATTAAATTCCTCCACTAAAACAAAGCAGGCATAAAGGAAAAGCAAAAAAAAATTTTTTTAACAGAGCCCATGGCTGAAGTCTCTCCTGGGGGCCCCAGTACTGGGGATTTGAAGGAGCTGGCAGGAGTTCCTCAACCAGTAAAATGACACCATGTCCTTTCTTTTTTTCCTATGAAATGTCAAGAGAAGGAATAAACTGGATGTTTTGTGGGCCTCTGTTTAACCTAGGAAAAACCTTTTGTTTATTAGGGGTGTAACAATATTCATCATTGCCACTATATGAGTATCTGACAGGGGAATTCCCCAATACACTGTCTAATACACAAATTACTGTCAATACACAAATTTCCCCAATACACAAATTACTGTCTTCAGGTATTATGAGGTTAAAGGTTAATATTGTGAGGTTAAAAGTGAATATAGTGTTCTTTAGCATTGCTGGTGTTATGCCATGAACACTGCCCCCACAGCAAACCGAACCGTGGCTCTGAAACTGATATGAACTAAACTGTGGCATTGGTGTATTGTTACATCAGTAGCGTTTATATCTGAAGATAGAGGTTTAGCTTTTTAATGCGCTAAAGATATCATTGTTTGCCTTTGTATCTTGGGCTTTATTCTGCTTTATTAACATATTTAGTGAAAATTATCTGTGCTAAACGCAAGCTAGACAGTCTACCTGGTCTTGAAAGGTCAAGGGGGTCTGTTAGAGGAATTTATAGCACTAACTGTTCTCTGTTGTCCTTTTATTTTTTTTATGTGAAACTGAATTGCTGTTCTGTGAGGTCATTCCTACAGAGGAAATTCCAATGTCTTACTGGTGGATATTGCAAACAGTTAAAGGTAGGGTAGTCAAACTTCGGAGAGGCTAGGAATAATAAGCTAGCTTTTAAAAGCATAAGATCCCACTATCCTTCAAAGCACTAATCCAAGCCACACCTCTTCCAAGACATAAACACATACATTATTATTATTGTAGTTTTGTTATTATTATTATAATTATTAATAGTGTTCTAAACCTATTTAGTTAACCAAAAACAGCATTATCTGTCTGTATTTTCTTACAGGTATTTTGTATAGTTGACTTTATGTCTGGTTGAAATGGCGTATTCAGATGAGAAACAGACCTGATTTTATTGATTGATTGGACCTTTATATGAAAGTTACTGAAGAGATTTTAGACTTTTATACTTTGTGTCAGGGCAAGTTATTTGGTTTTGATATTTTGAACTTTAAAAATCATCAGAAATGACTTTATGACAAAAGAAATTGAGAATGAAACCAGTAGTAACAGTTGCAAATTGATCTATATAAACCTGGTAATTGTTTACATGGACTCTGATTTGCACAATGTTTTACGACGTTTTACTATCAGCAATTGTGATAACGTCTGATAATATAAACGGTTCAAATGTAACATCACCCGTGCGATGCATGGATGGTGAACTTGTTGCTATCCAGTAATGTAGAAAGTTTGTAGGTATACTGTGGTAAATTTGGATGCAGTTTGGAGAGGGCAACTCTTACCATCAGCATATTTGGATTTTAATATGTAATTAAGTAGATGAATGTGAAGAACATGAATTGAATAGTTTGGTTCTATATGCAGACAATGTAGGTGGCATATTAAATTTTGTCCTTTTTAGAATAAGTTCAATTGTCTGATTATCCAAGTCCCAATTAAAAAATTAAAAAAGAAATTAGGAAGATTATCTTTTTGATGTGTATTTTAAGCATATTGTGCTTAATTTCTGATGCAGTTATAAGTGAGCTCTCTGTGGTTTCTGTTGCTTTACTTTTGTGACACTTTTTAGTTTTTTTTTAGAAGCCATTTGACTGCTTGCTTTGTGCAGAGATGGATGTTTGTCAATTGTAAATTAGGTTTTAATTGCAATGCTGTGTGATGAAAATATTTTGTGCTTATTCATATTGTTATAAATTCCTTTTCTTTTGATTTCAGTGCCAGAACATATCAAGTCCAGTTTCAGCCAGCCTCAGTCTGCCAATTAGAACAGCAGCATCTCCACTGTAACCTGCGCCATCAGCAATGCCAAGAGGGCCCCAGCCAGCGGCCAGACCCAAGCCCTGCCTCGGTACCCACTCTATTAAGTCCCGCTGCATCTCTGTCAGCACAAACAGAAACAGCCGTTAAAGTGTGGGCAATCCCTCACGGCCCTTGCTGCCACCCTGGGAACTCAAGTGCAGCTCAACTCTAGCCAGCCAGGGGAGCTTACAACTGAGAGGTCTGTTCCACACTGCGCCCAAAGCCACCTCTCAGGTATTCATGCTGGGCAAAATGACCTTGCCAGATACATTTCCTTCAGATGTGATATGAATATTTAAATTTGATCAGTTTTGATTAAGCACAGGAATTGAGGAATTGGTGAAGTGTGTGCGCGTGTGCATGCCACTGTGGGGACCACATGTAAAAGGCACACACCCCTACATTGTGGGGACAAGCCAGCGGTCCCCATGACAGAAACTGATTTTGAAACATACTAAATAATGCTTTTTATTTAATAACAAAAAGCAAAAAGGTTTCTGTGAGGGGTAAGGGATAGAATATACAGTATAAAAGTCATTATGGCAAGTCCCCATGAGGCATAAAAACGAGTGTGTAAGTGGGACTGACCTTAGTCATAAAATAAGCTAATTTTAGTCATCTTGTGGTTTTATAAATGGCTATTTAGGAAGCATCATTGACAGATTTGTTGCTCCATGCATCTCTTTTCTAAGCTCTTTCTATCCTGTTAGTGTATCATGGTGTTGCTCTTTGTTTTATAGGCATGGCTCCCATTCGGGATTCTGTCAGCCACTCCCCTAACCAAACAGGTGACGCTTTCTTTTTTTACCCACAGTGTGCTGTTGTTTACTCTCATGTAGCATGTGTGTTAAGTCCAAAAGTGCTGGAAGACCTGTTCAGCATTTATTATTTATGTAGATTGCAAGTTGTCTCCATGGTAAAAATCTTTAGTACATTTGTCTGCAGCACAGACTGTATTGCATAAATACTGAAAGTATAATTTTGAATCGAGCTAAATATAACCATTGGGTTTGGCACTCCTTGTAATAAAAATGTCTTGGCATAGGTAGCCTGACTTGCCCTTTTCTCTTGCCAAACCTCAGTTTTCTATGTTATGTAAGGCCAAACCAGTTGTGCAGCCAACTGGTTCACAGAGCTAAATTGTCTGAATTGGTTTGTTACCGTGTAAGCCAGTGTGATGTATGCTTTTTGTTTTCCATAAAGATGGTGATGAGATTAAAAACAGCCCTAGTTTTCTTTACTTGGGTTAGCAACCTTCAACAGAATCCCTTGTTTTAATCAAGTTAAGCAAGCAGTTTACTTGAGACCAGCACTGAGACTGTTTCTTAGTCTTATATCTGTTGGTAACGCAGCGGGAGAGAAAGCCCTTAGACTTGGCAGGAGAACAGTGCTCCAGGAAGCTTGGCAGCCATCTTGCTGACAGAATTGTAAGGGCAGGTTAGCAGAAAGCTTATTTCAAGGAAGAGAGAAGTTTTGTTAGCATTATAGTTTAGTGTCGCAACATTGGCTGCATCCATGCAAAATGAACAGACTTGCAGAGACATTTACTCTGCAAGTAAATGTTGCTTGCTGCAAATTGGCTGTCAGTTGTTCCCTCATCTATCTCCTGGCATGCAGCACAATCACGCTGCTGCTACAAAATGGTGGCAGCTCTACTACTGTTTCAGTCTGGCTAGAGTGAGACACCTCTCAGCAGGACAGAGATTGGGTCTAAGGGCAGTTAGCCATAGTCATGTAATCCATAAACAGACAAATTGCTGCAAATTGTGATCAGTGTTTACCAGATGTTTACAGTGCTTTGACCAAGAAACATCTTTGAAGCGTAATGATGTCTTTGACTTATGTTTTTGTTTGTACTGATTGTCCTAGATGTAATCATAGACCTACATAAGTAATATATTTGAAAGGACCTGTGAATCCGTGTTATGATTCTTCAGTTTGGAAATCCTGCTCTTCAGTCTCCTGGTGTCACATGTCTGTTACTTTTTAGTTTACTTTCTGCAGGCTCATAAAAAGCAAAGCTCTGCAACACGTCTGAATTCTGCCATGGTTTTTGCTTTGCCTAATTAACTTTGCCTACTTTAGTTACAATTCCTTTGACCTGTCTTTCTCTTTTAAACAATTGTAGCCTGTGTCTTATTGGAATAAATATTTTTTCCTGTTTGTCCTCAGAGCTGATTTGACCTTTTGTTTATGCCCACAGGTTTAGAACATGCTGGACTGGAACCTCAGTATGAAAATTCACCGTGGAGCTCTAGTTCACCTTGCAGTGACTCAAACAGCAACTGGGGAAAAGGCATTGTAGATAAGGGACCCTGGACATCCATTACTGGTAGTGACCCAGAGTTAGCCTCGGAATGTATGGATGCTGACTCTGCCTCCAGCTCTGGGTCCGAAAAAAATCTTAGTATGATGGCATCTGGAAACATCGGCAGTGACAACAATGGCAATAGACAAAGCAGCAGTCAAGTTTCTCATTTCATGGTTGCAAATGGCAGCAATAACGTGGGTAATGGGAGTGTTAAGGGGCCTTGGGGTGTATCCAGTGGCTCGATGCTAAGCACATGTCAAGGCTCCTGTGAGGGCCCCAGCAGCAAGCTGGTAGAAAGCAGCCATGGCAAAATTAATGCATGGGGTACCCAAGGTTCCTCAACCAATGGAGGTATAAATCCAAGCACTTTGAACCCAAATGCCAACCATGGTGCCTGGGCCGTTCTTCAGAACGCTGGGCCCAACCCCCATGGGCCTGTTGGGAATGGGAATGGTGGCACCAACGCTCAACAAAGCACCATAGGTCAAACACCCAGCATGCAGAGTGTCAACTCTAAGATGTCCTGGGGGTGCCTGCAAGAAAATATGTCTGAAGCTGAAGTTAATGGTACAAGCAAGGTTCCGAGTGGGCAGCCTCAAAACCTTAACACTGAATTTAATGGACCAAATAACACTACTAACATGATGACCTCTAGTTTACCAAACTCTACAGGTTCAATGCAGATGAATGAACAGCCCCCTGGGCACCGAGCCTGGCCTGTGAACACAGTGGGCTCTCCTCAGCTCCCTGTTTCTTCAGTCTCTAATGGCACTTCAATTTCTCAACATGGCAACAGTGAGGAAATTAACAGCGGGTCTTATGGTACAGCATGGGCTGTTCTGCCTGGCACTAATTACTCTGGAGACAAATGTCCTATCCCTAAAGGCCAAGCTGTGGGCGACACTGTGAATGCAACTCTAATGCAGTCTGGAGCCAATGGCTCTGTGAGTGCTGCTGCTTTAAAGAATAATAATAATGGGATGGGTGGTCGTGGAGGAGGTTGGGACTCAGCGTCCACTACCTCACAAAATATGTCTTGGGGAGCTGGCAATGGTGTGGGCCCAGCTGGGATCCCTCGCCCCTGGGGTAGTGCTTCCTCCTCCTCTTCTTCCTCTTCCTCATCTTCTTCAAACACTGGCACTAAGGTCTCAAATGGGGAGTGGAACACTCTGCCCAGCAACAGTCAGCATTCCAATGATGGCACAAATGGGAGCAGGAAGGGAACAAATGGATGGAAGTCTTTGGAAGATGATGCTCTTGGTATAGGGAGCTCAGGTCAGACATCACAAGGCAGCACATGGAACAAATCTACAGGCAGTGAAGGAAGTGGAGAGAGCTCAGGAGGTCGCAGCGAGAGAGAGGGACAGCACAGCAGCAACCGAAGAAGAGGTAATCAACAGGGGATGATGCACACAGCTGTGAATAAAATTGACATGGACCCCAGGGTCCTGTCCAATACAGGATGGGGGCAAACCCCAGTCCGCCAGAACACTGCCTGGGATGTATCCGGCCCTGATAAAAAGCCAGGAAATGGACAGGTGGGATGGGGCAGTGCTCCACCTCAGGCATCTAGCTCAGGTGGTTGGGGAGATGGACCCAGCAACAACGGTAGCAATTCTTCTGTGTCTGGGTGGACTGAACAGAAACCTTCAACTGGCTGGGGAGAAACCAAAGGCCCAGTTGGGCAAAGTGGTTGGGAGGATGCTGCTTCTGTTACAGTGAACAAGAACAATTCCTTGTGGAATGGTGGCAAGGATGAGAAGTCCTCTTCTTGGAATACACAGAAGACAAAGCAGGGATGGGACGGTCCTTCTGCTGGAGATAGATGGGGTGGGGAAGGGCCAAAAGGAAACCATTGGGGAGAGCCCCAGAAATCTGGTTCGGGTGGCTGGGAGAGTGACAGTGATCGCTCTGGCTCAGGTTGGAGTGAGCCTGGTCGCTGTGAAACAAGCAACACTTGGCGAGGGAGTGGAGGCACGAACACTCCTGACCAGAGTGGTCCAACCACAGGTTGGGGAGAACCAACCAAGACCAACAATCAAAACCAAGCTTGGGGGGAGCCAATTAAACAAAGCCACTCCAACTCTACTTGGAGTGACACCACAAAAACAAACAACTCTGAGTGGAGCAAATCCCAAGATTCTAGCATGGGAACATTCAGGAGTGGAAACATCTCTCAGACTGGAGCCCCCGGTCAGAACAAGCCTACAGGATGGCTAGGAGGCCCAATGCCTACGGCCTCTAAAGAAGAAGAATCTACTGGATGGGAAGAGCCATCTCCTGAATCCATCAGGCGTAGAATGGAGATTGATGATGGCACTTCAGCATGGGGAGATCCCAACAAATATAATTGCAGCAATGTAAACATGTGGAACAAAAACACTGCTGGAGAGCAGGATCGTATGGCTGTTTCTCAGCCCCCACAAACCCAAAGCTCCATGGCTCCAAAAGAAAAGAACTGCAGCTCAGGTGGGTGTTTTCCTTTTTTGCTGTGCCTTGGCAATTATTACTCACCCATTATATTTATCTTTAGTCATGCAGTCATCCCTTTGGAATTTCTCTTGATGTTTTTCCCCCTCCCATCCCTTTCCTCTAATACCAGTTGCAGTGACAAACCTCTAAACTTACAAGCGAGTGCTTGTGAAATGCGCGTATGGTTTATGCATTGCAGAGTAATCTATGTAAAGTTTAGAAATGCTTTGTTTGAGACTTGGTCATTATGTAGTTTCTTGTTTTGCTAAATTGTTTGCTAAACAGAGCGTGTACTAAAGGTGTATGTACAGGTGGTGTTTCCACTTCATTTGGACTTGGCTATGGATGAGCAGTGCTCAGGGGAAAATAAGCTTGGGTTACATTCTAACTGATGGTGCAGTCATAAGGCAGCAACTTGAGCAGCAGGGCACACATGAACAGGGCTATTTTTGAGTGAAGTATTCAGGGCATATGCTGCATGGTGAAAGTGCAAAAACCTTAAATGTAAGTTGATCCATCAGTAGGACTTCAGAGTAAACAAAGCTTACATAAGCATGTTTATGTAAGGGTCAGATTTGGGCCATTGGCAAGTTCGCAAGTGCAGCTCAATTCCACTTTGACTTTTATTTGTTAATATTGATTGTATTACTGTTGTAAATATGTTTTCAGTTTTACAATAACACCCCACATACTTTTTCAGGGAGTTTTTTTTACATTTCGTAGTTTTTTATTGCTTTTTATTTATCATGCAGCTGTGGTATATTGGAATTCAGATTTGTGTTTGCTCTGACAGTACAGTATACAATTTCAGTATGTTCAGTAATACTAAGGTAATATCCTTTCCTCTTGTTGTGCTTTGGATAATTTTGTTGTCATGAAATACCACCATATTATGTGCAGAGTGTAACAGCTTTTGTTTTATTGGTATTTGATGATAGTTTTTTGTCTGGTCACAGGGTGGGGAGAGACATATGGTGGGCCACAAAAAATGGAGTCCAATACCTGGGGTGAGCCTGCTGGTCCACCTGTCACTGTGGACAATGGCACTTCTGCTTGGGGGAAGCCTGTTGATACAGGCTCCAGCTGGGAAGAGCCAGGGAGGGAAAAATCAGGAGGCAATGGCTGGGGCAATGCTGCTGTAGGACAACAGTCACAGCACAAGGCTGGTAAGTCACATGCCCTATGGGGCAAAGAGCTTTTTTTAATTTACTATTACGTTTATATATTTTCACTTAAATGTAAAAATGTATAATCAGAATTTAAATGTTTATTATTGTTTAGGTTGCAAGATTTACTCATGGAACTAGATAGCATGGTATTCTTCGCTTAGATGGAGCTGTGTGTGTACATTTGTATATATGTGTATAATTGTTTTTTGTTCTTAGGATCTAAACCTATGCAAGACAACTGGTGTGGAGAGGAAATGTCCATGACAGGGCACTCCAACTGGGAGGAGGAAGGGGAAGTAGAAATAGGCATGTGGAACAACAATCCATCACAGGAGACGAACCAAACTGGAAACTGGTCCTACAAGAAGATGCCTCCAAAGGTAATAATTAACGGAGCTTTTTTGCCTGGTAAAACTTGTTTGTCCTTAAAGAATCACATTTTGATTAAGGCATACAAATGTGCTTACATTTACATAAATTGTTAACCTTCCTTTTCAGCTAAATAAAGGGCCCAACAAGGATGATTCTCCATGGATGAATCAGTTTGTGAAACAGTTCAACAACATGTACCCTGTAAGAATCACTGCGTTGTTCTGAGAAACATGTTTATATTATTAGGGGATCACAAATCTTTTACATGGCAAAGAGTTATTAGTTCACTTGATGAAATTTGCATGTCATTTTACAGAGGGATTCCTCTGAAGATTCCCTGAAGGGCAATAAGATGGACATGTCTGGAGGTATGTTGTTGACATGACGTTTCAGTGTTGAAATTTATGAATGCCGTTCAATATGTTTAAGGATTACCATCTTCTGCAGGAATGACGGACAAGCGGATGGATGTTGACAAGCATCTTCTTAACATGGGGGAGTATGGAAAAAATCCTGCCTCACGCCACCAGATCCACAAAGACTC
>JAZGTJ010010285.1:0-18288 GCA_036877575.1 Botia almorhae | reverse complement strand
CAAGAGCCACGGTATCCAGGGTAATGTCAGCATACCGCCAAGAAGGACGAACCACATCCAACAGGAGTAACTGTGGACGCAAGAGGAAGCTGTCTGAAAGGGTTGTCCGGGTGCTAACCCGGATTGTATCCAAAAAAACCACAGCTGCCCAACTCACTGCAGAATTAAATGTGTACCCCAACTCTCCTGTTTCCACCAAAACTGTCTGTCGCTCCACATAGTCAATGTACATGGCCGGGCTGCTATAGCCAAACCTTTGGTCACTCGTGCCAATGCCAAACGTCGGTTTCAATGGTGCCAGCAGCGAAAATCTTGGGCTGTGGACAATGTGAAACATGTATTGTTCTCTGATGAGTCCACCTTCACTGTCTTTCCCACATCCGGGAGAGTTACGGTGTGGAGAAGCCCCAAAGAAGTGTACCACCCAGACTGTTGCACGCCCAGAGTGAAGCATGGGGGTGGATCAGTGATGGTTTGGGCTGCAATATCATGGCATTCCCTAGGCCCAATACTTTTGCTAGATGGGCATGTCACTGCCAAGGACTACCAAACCATTCTGGAGGACCATGTGCACCCAATGGTTTAAACATTGTATCCTGAAGGCAGTGCCGTGAATCAGGATGATAATGCACCAATACACACAGCAAGACTGGTGACAGAGTGGTTCGATGAACATGAAAGTGAAGTTGACCATCTCCGATGGCCTGCACAGTCACCAGATCTAAATATTATTGAGCCACTTTGGGGTGTTTTGGAGGAGTGAGTCAGGAAACGTTTTCCTCCAACAGCATCAAGTAGTGACCTTGCCACTATTCTGCAAGAAGAATGGCTACAAAATCCCTCTGGCCACTGTGCAGGACTAGTATCTGTCATTCCCAAGACGAATTGATGCTGCAAAAAGAGGCCCTACACCATAATAATGAATTATTGTGGTTTAAAATCAGGCATTTTAGTTTCATTGTCCAACCCCTGTATATATACTTATATATCTATGAAACTAACAACAGACAAAAACACATGTCATAACTAAAGGCAGAAAAAATAAACAAACATGAATAACAGACAGACAGACAGACAGGTACCTCCTCCGTCTCAAACATGGTGCGGTTGGATGAAAATGGAGAGCTATTCTTCTCTCTTAGCTCACAGGGATTCTCTAGAGACATGGAGCCCAGACCCAGATCCCTGATGAGCCCTTCACACATGTCTCTTGTGTCAGAACCTACTCCCTCATTCACACGCAGCTGGATCCTACACAGATCAGTTCATTTTTTTATTTTATGTGATTTGAGCTAAAGAAACGCATCTTATGATACCATCGATCATCAACAGATGTCAGATGTATTATCTAATTTCTGAGAATTGTTGAATACACACATACACAGACACACACACAGACACTTTCTCACCTGGGAGTGGCATCAGGGTTGTGTGGATCAGTACTCTTCTGTACACGGATACAGGGAAATCCCTCTTTCTTCCAACCCTCATACACTCCTAAAGCAAACCAAATGAAAGCCAAATGAATAATTCAACACTAAACATGAACACAAAATGCTGATTCTGAGCACTGCATAGCTCATTTAAACCTGATTCAACTCTTGTTCCCCCTCACCATGCAGATCGGTGAAGCAGGCCTCTAGCAGTTTTGTAAGTTTGGCCCCAGGGCTGCAAGGGCCCTCCTGTTGAACATCAGGCCCCTGCTGAGACCTCAGCTCCAAGTTGGAGATCTGCAAGCTCAGGATCTCACTGCGAACCGCTCTTTGACTCAGGGGTCGCCTCAACCCTGGAGGTCGAAGGTCTGGGATGGGGAACCGCAACTTTAGCACGGCATGAGGAGATTGAAGCAGCAGAGAAGAGTGATACTCTAGTAACTGTGTCTGTGAGTAGGATGAGAAAGAGGGCAAAAAACAATGTAAACAATTATTAAAAACAATATGTTAGTAAGGAGGCATTGGTGTTTTTGATTAGGATAGTGCAGTGACCTCTGTGGCTTGTGTTGTGGTTTTTTGGGGCGGTGTCGGGCAGTGACTCAGGGCTTTCATGATGTGCTCCAGTCGGCCCAGAATGTCCAGGTCCAACTCAGAGCTGAGTTCTCCAAGCTCAACCTGCACAGAACTGTCTCTCCGTACCATGCGCCGCCTGGTTCCACTCTACACAACAAATAGCAGGAACAACAGCTTCACACATACAAATATATAACTATAGACCAGTTAGCTTAATATACAGTGCCTTAGAATAAAAGTATTCATACCCCTTGAACTTTTCCACATTTTGTCACGTTACAACCACAAACTTAAATGTTTTTTATTGAGATTGTATGTAATAGACTAATACAAAGTAGCACATAATTGTGAAGTGGAACGAAAATTATACATGGTTTTCAAAATTTTAAGCAAATAAAAATCTGAAAAGTGTGGTGTGCATTTGTATTCTGCATGAATACTTTGTAGAGCCACCTTTCACTGCAATTACAGCTGCAAGTCTTTTGGGGTATGTCTCTACCAGCTTTGCACAACTAGAGACTGAAATTTTTGCCCATTCTTCTTTGCAAAATAGCTCAAGCTCAGCCAGATTGGATGGAAAGCATCTGTGAACAGCAATTTTCAAGTCTTGCTACAGATGCTCAATGGCATTTAGGTCTGGACTTTGACTAAGCCATTCTAACACATACTACTCTTTGATCCAAACCATTCCATTGTAGCTCCTGCTGTATGTTTAGGGTCATTGTCTTTCTGGAAGGTGAATCTCCTTCCCAGTCTTGTTTGCAGCCTCCAACAGGTTTTTTCCAGGATTGCCCTGTATTTAGCTCCATCCATCTTCCCATCAACTCTGACCAGCTTCCCTGTCCCTGCTGAAGAAAAGCATCCCCACAGCATGATGCTGCCACCACGTTTCACAGTGGGGATGGTGTGTTCAGGGTGATAAGCAGTGTTACTTTTTCGCCACACATAATGCTTTGCATTTAGGCCAAAAAGTTCAACTTTGGTCTCATCTGACCACCAGAGCACCTTCTTCCACATGTTTGCTGTGTCCCCTACATGGCTTATAGCAAACTGCAAATGGGACTTCTTATGTCTTTCTTTCAACAATGGCTTTCTTCCTGCCACTCTTCCATAAAGGCCAGATTTGTGGAATACACAACTCCTAGTTGTCCTGTGGACAGATTCTCCCACCTGTGGATTTCGGCAGCTCCTCCAGGGTGACCATGGGCCCCTTGGCTGCTTCTCTGACCAGTGCTCTCCTTGCTCGGTCTGTCAGTTTAGGTGGACGGCCATGTCTTGGTAGGTCTGCAGTTGTGGCATACTTGTTCCAGTTTTGGATGACAAATTGAACAGTGCTCCTCGAGATGTTTAAAGCCTGGAATATTTTTTTATAACCTAACCCTGCTTTAAATTTCTCCACAACTTTATCCCTGACCTGTCTGGTGAGTTCCTTGGTCTTCATGATGCTGTTTGTTCACTAGTGTTCTCTAACAAACCAATGAGGCCTTTACAGAACAGGTGTATTTATACTGAGACTAAATTACAGGTGGACTCTTTTAACTAATTAGGTGACTTCTAAATGATAATTTTTTTTCAGTGTGCATGAAGGATATGCTTTCCCTGACTGTAGTTTTATTCTCAATCTGTTTGTTGATTGCACTGGATTTTATTTAGGGCTATCAGACTACAGGGGGCTGAATACACCACCACACTGTACGCCACACTTTTCTGATTTGTATTTGCTTAAAATTTATATCATTTTTGTTCCACTTCACAATTATGTGCTACTTTGTGTTGGTCTATCACATAAAATCTCAATAAAATACATTTAAGTTTGTGGTTGTAAGGTGACAAAATGTGAAAAAGTTCAAGGGGTATGAATATTTTTGCACACACCTGTTTACTTATCTAAATGGGAACAATACATAAACTTTTATTGTTTTTATAAACAGCTATTTATAAACAATTAAACCTAACCCAAACACACACTCTAACCCTAACTGAAAACTTTCTACATTTTTACAACTTAGAAAATCATTCTTTACTATATTTTTATAGTGTTCTTACAAATGTCCCAAAAGGAGGATTTGCTCAGATTTGCCAGGTTTTGCTGGTACAAAACACACATACACAAAGCAGTCACAGGATGTTTGGTACCTTGCGCATGTGTTTCTCACACAGACTGTGGTGGAATTGAGCACAAGGTCTAGCAGTGGAGCCCATTGTGAACAGGCCAGCCGACTGGAACTGTAGAAGCTGTGAGAACATTTAACAGCAACATTTCTAGAACGTTCATCTGTCTGAAAGCTGCAGAGCTTTGACTGACTAATCATTGTGTTTACATCTGTTTAGAATTGTTTTTGGCAATGCATCTGACAAAGAAAGTGTTTTAACTGACATTGGGAACTTCCAAGAGTTGAAAGTTAGACATAATCAAACAATCATGTGACTTTACAGCAATTGTAATTTGACCACCCACTTCTTACATATTAATATAATACATAATAAAACAAATATTCGCTGCTGTTGGTGCAAGAAACCTTGATTTAAAATAAACTGTCAAAACTCTTTAAACTACTGTGTTTTGGGGCAACACTAAGGGCCTAATATAAAGTAAAGAATTGAGGTGTAGCGTGTACCTCTGTGTAATGTGAGCCACCAGAGTCCAACACGCACTCCAGCAGTTCCAGCCTGCTGAAGGAGAGGTCAGAGGTTGCAGCACGAATGGAACGCCCTGTGCTACGCATCTCACACACTAGCTGCACTGCTGCACCAGTCACTCTGGAGACCAGAGGTCATAGGTAAAAAGAAATACATGTGAATGTAAATACAGTAGGTGTACAAAGGCAAAAGCTGATTCCTGTTGTACCTGATGTGAGAGTGGGGACACGCTTTAGCAAAACTCCCTCTTAGATTCTGGAAGTCTCTCTCACTAAACATGCTGTCTTTAAAAAACCCAAGCTCATGGAAAAACTGCTGTGACACCTCAGCCATTGAGGAGGTTCCGTCACAACTAGGGGGCGGTTCCTGCTCTAGCAGAGTCAGCGTGACTCCACCTAGAGAGAGGCGGAGCAAGGCGTCTGGTTTCATTGGCTCTGACTGGCCACCACGAGATGAACGTTCTACAAGAAAAAATTATATTACAATGAAGTGATCTGTTTGCTGTTTGCATGAGAACACTCATGCAACTGTATGTTTTTAAAAAAAGGCTCAGATACATACTTGAGGGTCTGCTACTTTGTGGCAAACAGGTTAAGGATCCTGGTACAGGATATCGACGAGGACAGTTGACCATTCCCTACAGGTTAAATATAAAGAAACAACCAATAAAATGCTGTACAAACAAACAGAGATAATCAGAACAAAGTTCCTCGCATGTACAGTAACAACACTGACCTGTGGAGACACAGGGTTTGTTTGGGCCAGGCTGCTCTGACTGTGGATGGATGACTCCATATCACTGTCAGAAAAATCACTGCCAGAGCGTGTGGACAACACACTGCTGGTCAAACAGCCAGGACCCATGGAGAAAAACATCTCTGAGGATAAAAAAACAACAAAATGAACATTTTACACGTATAATTAGCCATCTAAAGTAACTGTAGCAAGCCCAACCCATCATTCTCTATCTGGGACTCACCCCCATTCTCCAAGATGTTAACATAAGGCTCTGCATCCTGCTCCAGATCTCTCTCAACGATCTCTGCGCTCAGCTGCTTACTGAGATCCTCCTCGATCAAACGAAAATCATCAGAACCCAGAGGTCTGGACACCCCCCCAACCTCGCTGTCCTCTAACAAACAGAGAGAAACTCAACACAATCATTCCCCTGGACACTGGCATTCATACAGATAAAGCCACATGAGCATTAACAACTACATACATAGTACATGTATAAGGCACATTCCTTACAGTGAATAGATCGCCAATGTGTTTTGCAAATAAGACACAAGACCCAGATTTAAAAACATGACACTTAAAAACATCAGAATCTCTATGAGACATGAACAAACATTTAGCCAGTGACTGTACGAGCGCTGTGGGTACCTGACATCTCAATGCAGAGTGCAGACAGGAGATCCGTCAGGTTAGTGATCTGACTGGGTGCCAGCAGCAGGTGGAGGCATCCAACCTTACCATCCAGCTCAAACTATGAGAAGACAGACATTATTTAGCTCCTCAGAGAATAAAACTACAGTCAGGGAAAGCATATCCTTCATGCACACTGAAGAAAAATTATCAAATCATTTGATCTCACTGATTTAGAGGATTTATGAAAGGTTCTCAAACATTGTAATTTTGCCTTGTTATTTTGCTTACGTATATTATGTACCAATAGTTTACTTTGAGCAATGTGATGTAACATTTAAACCAGAGGTTCTCAACTCTGACCCTCAAGGTTTTAGCTCCAACCCTGATCAAACACATCTGAACAAGCTAATTAGAGGATATGTCCACCCAAAAATGAAACTTTAGACAAACATAAACATCTTGGATGACATGGGGGTGAGTAAATTATCTGGACATTTTCATTTTGGGGTGAACATATCCATTAAAATATTTGAGATTACTAAAATGATACAGACAGGTGTGTTCAAGGGTGGAGCTAAACTCTGCAGGAAAGTGGACCTTGTGTGGCCAGAGTTGCTATGATTTGCTCTCGCAGTTATTGCTCTTCTGAGTCCGATGGATTGTGCACACACCTTGGGCCCAGGCAGCATTTCATTCTGTTTGATTCTGACTGTCGTCTCTATGAATCCTGAGCATTGCCCAATCAGAAGGGGTTCAGGGGGCTTCTGGGTAGGATGCAAAATTGGAGAGGGTTTGGAGGCATCATTAACTATGTTTTCATCAGCGTCATCTTTCTCATTTGAGTTCTTCATGCTACCCCCACTGTCCACCATGACATCTGAATGAATTAGTCCCTGTAACACATGAATGAGAATCAAATAGGACACAGTCCACAACACACCTGCAAATCTTTTTGTTAACCAGAGAGAGACACACCAAAATTGGACAAGATGTTTAGAGTTATGCACCAAAGCTTAATAACAGATTTAACCCTTTTAACCCTTTAACAGCAAGAGTGATCAAGAGTAATGGTGATGCTTGCTTTAGCAAACACCACAGATCAGCAGGCTGAACAGTGACCCTGACCTGTGACCCACTCAGGGTCTCATAGAGCAGCTGTACGGAGTTAAGCTGTAGGATCTTGTGTAGGAAGGCTGGCGGCTGGTGGATGTCCACAGGCACTGTCTGGCTTGAGTCTCTCACAGCCTCATCACAGTAGTCCACCCTGCAGTACCACACACGACCCCCAGGGACACAACACATCTCAGTCAGTATTAAATTACTGTACTCTAGGAATAGGTGATTTATGAGTGACTTATGATTATGTCATAACACTGCTTTCAGTTCAACCTACAAATCTACTTAAAGGTAGGGTAGGAAAATTCAGAGAGGCTAGCAATAACAAGCTAGCTTTGAAAGCATAAGATCCCACCCTCCCTTCAGAACGCTCTCGAAAACCACACCTCCTCCAAAACGCTTGAAGATGCTGATGATGGAAAATTGTGTGCACAAGCAGGGTGCGCGGAGGTATGCAAATACATAGTCTGACAGGCAAGTAGGGCCGAATACAATGATTTTGATGAACATTCTCTTTTGAATGATTTCATTCACAGCATCTATGTAAAGTTTTTGTAAAGTATGTATAGTTCTTGTACAGTCCACTTAATTTGTTTTTCTTGTACTTGTGTTTAAATTGTATGTAGCACCGTGGTACTGTGAGACACGACATCTCGTTATACTATATGTCCACACAATAAAGCTAGTCTAAGAATGTTGTTATGCCAGTATCACATTTTAAATACTTTAAATAGTGTCTTCCAATAGTCATGCCAAAGCAAATCTAGAATGACCTATATTGTCGATTCATCCTATATTATAAATAAACAGACAATAAGCTGCATCCCTACATTATGCTTGCAAATGTGAGTAATGTAATGTGATTTCTGACCGTTTGATGCGCATCTCTAAGGCAACCCCAGTCTCAGAGTCCAGGGGGTGGTGTTCTACTCGCACTATGGTGTCCAGAAAGGTGACTTTAATTCGACGTAGAACTGCAAACATACAGACGGTTGAATGATATTTGAGTTTTTCAATGGCTCATATCTACGCAACATAGCTGATGAAGAATGTCATGGTGAAAATTGATAATAATGGAATAAAAATGGAAAATGTGCATTCTTTATTGACAGTTAGAGCTTTGAGGATCTGTGTCCACCGCCTAAATATAGAGATGTTCAGCACAACTGTGCTATTATTTATCTATTATCACTGTGTCATATCAATTTTTGTTATCCATGTTTTCATTTATTTGGCGAGGGGTTGCGTAATAAGAGAGAAAGTGCTCAGATTTTTGTTTGGGCTGTGCCTGAAATTAACAAATGGTTGGTTGTCTGTCCCTTCACTAGGCTGTTTAGAAATGTTTTTGTTGTTGTCATCAGATGACAACATCCTTTTCTGGTTTCAGAAGCACCTCCTCCTTTGGAATGGTACTTCTGTTTTGTTTGTTTTTATATATATATATATATATATATATATATATATATTTGTTTATATTGTCATTTGCAATAATGACTTGTTTACAGTTCACTTCCTTTACATTTCAGCCACAAAAGACATGAAGATCTGAACTGACACACAATTAACAAACTAAATTGACAAACTGACTGACACACACCTGTCTCAATGGTCTGTGCAAACATTTCCAGCCCCTCAAGTGGAGCAGGCGGCTCTTCGGGTGCCTCAGGTGGGTCCTTCAGGCACTCCTGGGCCAGCTGCATGCTGGACGTCATACATGAGGACCATCCTTGGGAGTCCCAGCTCCCATCTAACAGAAATAATTCAACAACACTAATTACTCAAGTATTTTTTAAGATATACCAACCCAGACCTATAAACAGTATAGACAAGGAAGGGGGCATGAGATCCACAATATTCAGACACTCAAAACAAATAGTCCCACCCTAAACTCACACCATTGGCTGAGCCAAGTTAGTACAGGTTGGTCAAACAAATAAAGCAATGTTTTGATAGTGACACAGTGTATATATTTTTCAGGAAGTCGGAACTGGGACTGGAGAGAGCACTTTAATATCCAAAAAAGTATACAGATTTTTCTTGAATATGTGGTTATATTTTTGTGTTAAGCCAAATTCACAAAGCACAACTTACTGATTCTGTATTTGGGTCTGCATGTTATTTGCAATCCGGTGACTTCAAGGGTGCAGTGGTCTGTCACAAGTGCCGCCCAGGGAATAGTCACTTGTATGCTGCTTACAAAGCCATCGACAATCTCCAGTGGAGCGCCTAATGACTCTAACAACTCGTTCACTGCCTAAACGAGATGATGCAGAGGACAGTCAGGTCATCTCAAGGTGGACAACTGACAACATGTATAAACAAAACAGAAGAAACATTCCAAAGGAGGTGGTACTTGTGAAACCAGAAAAGGATGTTTTTATCTGATGTCAACAACAGAAACATTTCAAAATAGCCTAGTGAAGGGACGAAGAATGTGAAAGCAAAAGTTATATCAAATCTGAACAAAAACAACAGTGCTTTTCGCAGGCTGATTCTAGCAGTTGATCCCAAGTACGTCCACACATTGCGAAACACTGGCAAAGGAAATGTGAGACACATGTTGGGATATATCTTAGGGAAACTGGTTTGGACACATCTCACCCCCAACACTTACCCACGCATCTAGGTTAATTTCCCTAATGACACCGCTGCCATTGTACAGGTCCAAACTCAGCTGGTCTAAACTGAGTCTCTCCTCCAAGAAGTGGCCCAGGTAGTGCTGCAGGAGGTACCGACAGGCCCGTTTCTTTATTGAGCCCGACCAAGGGAACAGCCACCGAGACATAGGGCCAGACCAGACGGGGAGAGGGAACTGAGAGGTGGCGAAACGAAAGACCAGTCCTGCATAACAGATTTAAAACCCTTTGGTAATGTGTGCAGGCGAGAATACCAAAAAAAAAGCCAACTGGGGTTGACAAGAAGGGATGAAACCGTCTAACTTCCTGTCCTCTGACACCAAAATCCCCAGAGTCTTCGTGTTTGGGCTTGTCCAGAGCGGCTTTTAAAAGGATTCTTTGCGTTGAAACAAGACGCTCTGGTCGTTCTTTTGATCACATATGTCAGTGAAATATGCGACAGTTCATCTACGGTTCTTCAAGCCAGTGGGTTGTTTATTGTTTTCATACTCGGACGGACAAAACGAGTAGCGTCATGACGTCATCGCTCCCGGAAGAAGTCAGAAGGGACATTACAGATCTGCCATGTTGAGAAGGTCAAGCCGAACAATAACTAGATTGCATTCTTTTAAACAGTGGACATACAATTAAAGGCAATTATAACATATAAGTTACATCAAATCAAGTACTAGGACGAACAAAAACAATAAAAGAGTCTTACATTATATAAAAAAATCTATAATCAGTTAGCATACATTTTATGCATTATAAATAATTCAATTAACAGATTTTTTTTTGCTTTGTTATTCCTTGTTTCCATTAACCTACAAAAGTAGTGACTTGTTTTTAAACAATTAAACATTAAACATTTTGTCTTAAGAACCAACAAGCCGAGTCTACAAAGCTGCATTTACAAGTGGAAATTGTATTCTGTTATAGCATACAGTTGATTTCACCACAAAGGAACAGAATAGGTGAAAGTTTTAGAGAGTGATCTGGTACCTTGTTGTGGGGTAACGATTAGACATTGCTCGTTAACTGACCGTAGTTGGCGGGAGGGGACATATGTCTGAAGGAGTGACTTAGGAGGTAGGAGGGATTGGTTCCAGTGACTGTTCTAAAGACAAGTGTAAGAGATTTAAATTGGATGCGGGTGGTTACAGGTAGCCAGTGGAGTGAGGTCAGTAGGGGTGTAACATGGGCTCTTTTTGGTTGATTGAAGACCAGACGTGCTGCACCATTCTGAAACATTTGCAGGGGTTTGGTTGTATTGGCTGAGAGACCAGACAAAAGGGCATTGCAGTAGTCCAGCTTTGATATTATGAGTGCTTGGACGGAAAGGTCTGATTTTCCTGATGTTGTAGAGCACATACCAGCATGACCGAGAGATTGTTGCAACGTGTGAAGTGAATTTCAGCTGGTCATCAAACACCACCACACAGACATACTACTATAGGCATTTGTGTAGGTTTATTGATATCTTCACTAAGAAAGTGACTTCTGGAAACTTCCCTTGTGCCTACAAGAGACACAAAAATGTAATGATAAAATGGCTAGATTCACATCCCAAATAAAATAGGCTAAAGGAGATGGGATTTCAGGAGAAAATGAGAAAAAAAATCTACTTCAAATTGTCTGAGCATGACAGTTATGAGTTACACCAAATCAGCTTATTTAATTCAGCTCAATTTTTGATGTGCTATAAAAACACTGTTTTTATACTGTTTTTATACACTGTTTCTACTGTTTTAGAAAGTTTTAGTGCTTAAGTTAAGTTTTAGTTTTTAGTATCTCTATATCACTATGACAATCATGTCACCCAACTTCACCCCAACACATAAAAACATCACTGTTTTAAACTCTCAACAAGGTGGGTCTTCATGGACAATAGTGAAAAAAATAAACACAGTAAAATAAAAACAGTTTAAATGTTATAGAAAAATGCTAAAATCACAGAATGCAACACAGGATTCAGCTGTAAATAGAAAAGAAAAGTCAATACCATTTACCATTTGCTGTCTGTCAAACTTGCACACATGCACAAAAATTTTCTAACATGCAAACAGTGTCTTTTAAGACACGTAACTCATTATTCATTTCGACACAAACATAATTTGCATTTAATCACTATATCATTGATCTTTGATCTCTTTTTAAATAACTTTGAAACATTGCTTTAGAGGCCCATACTGTATGTAAAGAAGGATAAACATGGAATCTTGGTTAACATTATAAAAGCATTAGTTACGTCAGGCCATGTCACTCTGTATGCCCTCTATTGTATGAGCCCATGCAAATATTGTTGACAATATTGACCCATGATGGATTTTAGCACTACAGGTATTACATACAGGCCTGTGACTATCAACATTCTTGCTTGGCATTGTCATCTGGACACTGGTACTGACCTGAGACAAGTGGTCCAATCTTCGAAGTGATTACACAGAGAGTGGTTGTCCAACCACAGTTCAGCCAGCACGAGGCCCCCAGCCTATCCAGCTCCTGCTCTGATTTCAGACACAAACACACAGAAACAGATCACATATGCCAACACACAACACATGCTAAGTGTGTCAACTCTGAAGAGCTTACAGCAGAGTAAATACAAACTGAAGAATTAATAAAGCTAATACTTTCCAGAACAAAATGTAAATATAATAAACTCTCACCTTATTATGAGAAAGATTCAGTTTCTGCAGGTTAAGGGCTTTGTCCACCAGTTCTGCAATGTCATACAGTTTTTATAGTTGCTCAGATCCAGACACAACAACTGTGTGGGGTCATAGCACACAGAGAACTAAATATTCTTCCATTGTAATGAAATTTTAATACAATAATACTGTGTTTATCGATGAACTCTCAGTCTAGAGGAAATGTACAAAACAACACAGGAAGTGGTTTAGATTCCAAACTAGGAAAAAAAAAATGCTGAATTCTCATTCGCCTACTTATGCTATGCACTTAAAGTATGTGCTCTTTTTGTGATAGGAAAGCATAAACATATGCAAGAGTATGCAAGTACTGGGACTCACTAACACATAATGGTTGCCTAGACTGATGCCATTGTGATCGTCTACAATCACACATATCAAAATATCAACTCCTCCTTGCATTTCACCTTTTCTTTATTCATTATTTCTTATGTAAGTTTTGCTATATAATTAAATTTATGAATTCAGTGAAGAATAATTTATTATATCTATTGTATTTGTAGAGATTTTATTCTTATGATTATCATTCTGAATCAAAAAAATTTCTTTCCAAATCCTAAATACTTGCCCTACAAAACAATTTCATTTACATCTATAAACTTTTTTCACTGTTTTGAATTTTCCAAAAAACACTTTTTTTAACGAATGTAGTTTTTTTAACCTTTTTTGGTCCATTTTTACTAATTGGCTGATATCTTCTGAATGCAAAGTCTAAGCTTAATGAAACTTAGACATGAGGACATTCTGTGGCCGCATGTCAGATTTTGACCTTTTCTCCAATAGGGGTGCTACAACAGAAAATAATGCCATAAACGTCATGCTTGATAAAGTTGAACTATACCATAGTTGAAAATGATATCTTTCTTGTGGTGTCCTAACATTCTATAATTTTACTCTGATACATTAAAAACATGGCCAGTAACCAATCAAATTTCAGAAGCTAATAATGTCAAATCTGAATGGCCTACCATTACAAAACCAGACATTTTCATAGTTTGTCTAAAACCAGGTGTGTGTTCCAAATTTTGTAAAAACTGGCCACACTGTGACTGTACCAAAGGTTCTGGGATGTGTGGATCCATGTGGAGCTTTTATTAACAGAATGGTCAAACAGGCAATGGGTCGAATACCGGCAATGAGGAAAAGGCAAAATTAAAACAATAGTACAGGCAGAGGTCAGGGCAGGCAGATTTTAATCAATAACATAATCCAAAGCAAGGGTCAAAAGGCAGGCAGCAAACAGTCAATACACAATAGACAATCCAAACTATAATCAGGCAAACAACAAAAGAAACCACTCAGAAATGTTTAACAAGGCAAAACAAGACATCGCAATAAGTTCTAGAAAGTTCTGGGTTTATATAGCCACCTTAATTGGGAACAGGTGTAGCAAACAGGAAGTAATCAGTCCCTGGCATGGGGCTCATGGGAAATGTAGTTTGAATGGTACCTAATACTCTGGTGATGGCTCCCTCTGGCAGTGGCAGCCTCCTCCGTAACAGTGACACTATAATAAGCAATTAAAATTTTTTGCTAATAACGCTGCAATCTTGTGTGATAAAATCAAACTTTCTGGTTCCTCAGAATACTTGCTTTAAGCATTGTGTTTATCTCATACACTACCATAGATAAAGACGCAGCTTTAAGCATACTGTAAATCTCATACACTACTATAGATAGAGAGGCAGCTTTAAGCATAGTGTATATCTCATACACTACTATAGATAGAAAGGCAAAGTTACAGATTGCAGCTTCAAGTCCAATACTGCCATCTGTGTTTTAATTCATAGGCATTAATTTATGGAACCATAATACACTGACAATGCCTAAAATGCCTGAGTTTTTTAATGAGGTAATTTGTATTCACTTCAGATGTGTTTTTAAGGACAATAAAGCATTATGCTAGAAAAGTCACCGTGTCATCACTGGCCTGTTCCAGATTTTTCCAAACCTGTTTGGACCCGTTTGTGACTATATCTTGATTTATTATTTAGGTGTGCTGTCACTATATGCCTCCCTCGCACAATGCATTGTGGGTAATATCACCCGTTTTTCTCACCAGAGTATTTATGGATCTGAATTTCTAATTCTAATTTCAAATACCATTTAGGACAGATAGTAAGTGAATTAAGAAGCTGAATTTTTTCCATGCATTACTAACAGAAACCTGATTTAGTTTCACTGATGTCAATTATTAAATTTCAAAGCCTAAGATGACCCTGCTGTGAAAGCGTGAATCTGTACACTGCTGCCCCCTATGACCCTCTTGAATGTCAGTTCACTCATCTATATGTAAAAAGCCCCCATCTTCACTCCCTCTGTATTAATTCTTGATCATGGTGTCATGCACACTACATTTCAGTGACCATGTTTTTTCATTTGCTGTCCCAATGAATGTGTATGCACACTTGGAAAGCGCTAACCCAAAATAACTTCAAGACGCCTGACAAATTTCCAAGTTTCCTGGAATCAGTTTCCGACTGCGAATCTGAGTTATGCTGTCTCACAGGCAGCTGTTTACCAGAGAAATATAATCACATGGTTTGTTTAACCGGTTCCACCAGCTGGACATTTTGATATCCTGTTTATGTCCAGATATTGTGGCTGAACTTTGCTGGATTAGATTAGTCTTTATATTTATATATCATGGCTCCTAGACAGAGGAAACAGGTTAATACGTGATTTGAAATGATCATAGTAAATGTCGTGTTGTGCTGCTTTCCAAAGTGATCAGACATATGATTGAGCATAAAAACAGGCACAATAAATATATTTTTATATACCTACATTGACATTGACACTTCAGCCAATAAGTAACGGAGTAACTGGCCTTCCACCCAAAACACCCTAGCAACTGCATAGCAACATGTTAATGTAAGCTAAATGTAAACTCAAGTTCTATACAATGTAAACTCCAACCCTGTTGTCTGTGATCCTGTTTTTGAGTTTGCACAGGGCGCTAGCAATGGCTACGTCCTCCATGTAGAAATGAACTTTGTGACCTCTGGAGTAAACAGTGACACACAGTCACACACACACAGATGTCACACAGCAGCTGCAAGTATTGCATGTCAGAAGGCAGGATATATGAAGGGGCAGGGACAGTTTTCTGAAAAATTTAAAAGATCTACTTTATAATTTGCATTTAAAAACAACAACTACAACAACAACAAAATATTTGGTGTAACGTGAGAAAGAAAGTTATACATGTTTGGAAGAACATGAGTGTGAATTACGGCTTTTTGATAATTTCAAGTGAACTATTTTAAATAGTTAATTTAAAGGCAATAAAGAGTTTAAAGACAATTAATGCGCAAGAACTACAGCAAAAACATTGTGTATATAGTTCTATCATCAACTCTGCTGCCCTCTAGTGGACCTTTACACGCTACAAAACTGTCTGAATTATGATTAATTACATGTAGGGGACTGTACAGTGTGGGACAGTGATTCTGAAGCACCCCTAGGAGTGTTATACTTATTATTGTATTTTTTCCACGTGGTATTTGTTTAACAGATTTCAGACCATATCCAAGTCCAACCAAATCCAGTCAAATTCAGTTTTGTAGTGACTTCATGCAAGTTCTACTAATTTAAAAGCCATGTAACAGTCATACATGCAAAAGTAATATTAATTATCAAACCAAACAAAATACAAAACTTTTAAAACACTTAGCAATGATTATTTTATTGTATAATATTTTATGATAATCAGTAACAACTTTCAATAGATTTGCTATCCTGTGTTTTCTCGTCACCTCCTCAACCTGCTTCCCTAGGTGTTTTAACATGTAGAAAAGACAAAAACAAAATGTTTTATATTGTCCAGTTTTTCCCTTTAATAATGATGTGAGTTACTGCAACTCTTTTGATGCAGCAGAAATGACCTATAGTGGTGACATTTTTTATAAACACAACAGAAAAACAAAATATCGCCCTAAACTCACTAGCAGAAAGGTAGTGCAATCCTCCTAATATGGCGTAGAACCAAAACATTTACCCAGAATTTAACACATCTGCGTATTCTCTATACTACAGTATTATGAAAATATGATACAAAAATTTGATATATGGTGGGCAGGTGATGTTTTGATCACACCTGTAAATTAGTAAGCATTAATCACTTGTTATGCATTGTGCAATTTCTGTTGAGTCCCATGTAAATGACACTATCCATATTAGTTCAACAAGGCATAAATAATATTATCTCTGGTACCTGAAGAACTAGGGTAAACGTGCTATCACAGACAGGTTGGGGTACTATTCCAAACAAGTAAACACACCTGAACCAGCTAATCAAGGTCTTCTGGATGCTAAACTCTTCTGAATGGTGGCCCCCCAGAACTGTGTTTGGACACCCTTGTGCTAACTGCTACATCTAAATGGTCTTGACTAGATGATCCAGTCCTGCAGCCTCCATCAGGTATCTAAATATAGTGTTTTTACAGATGTTTGTAGTTGGCACCAAAAGAAGGAGTTTCTATCTAGTCTGTTAATGGATTGAAGTAAAAACAAGTGGCTCTTGACCATGTTCCTCTGCTTGTCTGATGGCTTCACCCAACAGAGAGATCAGGGAGACCAGCCCAATGAGGTAGCCGTCTTCCCTGTTCCCCTCCACCCATGGAACATCATGCCTTAGGTGGATGCTATCTGGGGTTGGGATGGTCTTTCCAAAATCTATCATCCATATATTAGCTTTGCTGTTGCTGTCATGAACGAAGAGCAGTGAACTTCCTATGATCTGTCAGATGTTTGGAGGTAAAGGTGAAGCCAGAGCAAGTCCCATAAAAAGCATTTTAGAATAATAACAGCAAAAGAAAAATGGAATAAAGATTTGCACTGACCTCATGTCTTCTAAAGAAGGTTGATTGTTTTAATGTTTCATTCAGTGCTTGTAATCTGCATTTGTAAGCCTTCTGAGATACACAAAGTATAAATTAATTTAATTTAACAATTTTAGTTAAATTATGAAGCAGTCTTAAAGCAAAACATGAACTATGGAAGCCTGCATAAAATTAACGTGAAACAGCATTTTTTGCAACAACTTGATGTTATCCATCAGGAATTGATTAGACTGTGAAAAGTGGATGTTCCACATGAGTTTGGAGGTGAGGGGTTAAAATTAAGACTAGCATTTTGGTGACAAAAGGAAATACTTTTAGAGACAAAGCCTCTTTTGATATTGTGATGAAAAATTATTACGTCATTTTTTTAATTCAGAAAAAATAAGGCACATTAAATTTACACAAATCTCTGCACAAACAAAAAAATTTGCTTGTGTGGTTTTGTAAGTATAAAGAAAGTATACAGAATTCTTCAGTATATTAAGTATGCAGGGATGGGCAGTATTTTAGATAAATGTATTTAAAATACGTATTTGAAATACAAAATACTATTTTGTATTTTGTATTTTGAAGCCTTTGGGAAAAATCTAATGTAATTTGTATTTAAATACATTTAAGATGAGTATTTTGTATTTTTTAAAATACATAAAATACTTTGTGCCAATCAACCTCTTTATCAGGGTGCTGATTTAGTTCAGACACACCCCTCCCCCAACCTTACAAGTTACAAGTGGAGTTTATTGTCATTTCAACCATATACAAGTACAAGTGAAACGAGACGACGTTTCTCCAGAAACAAGGTGCTTCATAAGACAAACACTAAACATCACAGACATGCAAACATTTAAGAGTGTAAACCTTAGAATGTATATTTTTGGCAGTCAGAATGTAAACAGTAAACAGTAAAACATATTGTAAACATTGTTAAGAGTGTAAACATTTGTATCTTTTGGCAGCCAGATGTGCAAAGTGACTTAGTGCAAAA
>JAZGTJ010010284.1:0-18290 GCA_036877575.1 Botia almorhae | reverse complement strand
TTTGTTGCGTGTCCCCCGCGCACCCAGAGAAGAGCGAGTGGCCGAAAGCCCGATACAGGAGCCCGCGCCACCGCACACTCCCGTCGCCAGGAGGGACGCAACCGCGAGCACGAGCCGCACCAACACCAGCACCAGCAGCCAGCCCGGCTGCTTCCCCCACGCACTACACACCCCTTTTATGTCAATAAATCCACCCTCCGGGGTATCTTTGAACCGCCTACCTTGTCGTGTGATTCCTCACCCGTGACAATATATTGCAATGCAATCCCCTTTTTTATTAACTAGAACAGTGCAAGGTAACTGGGACAGTTACACCTAATAAATGAATTATAAATTCATATGTAAAGCTAAACTATTTTGGGATTCAAACTTCACCTGTAGTCTACAATAAAACAAAACATTAAAAAGATAAACTCTCAGCTGAATAGCAGCTAGGTGGATGGGGTGGTCAGTGCAAGTAGCCATAACCAACCAGTCAGCGTTATGGTTCACTGAGAGCTTTAAACAAGAAAAAAACGTATGCTAAATGTTGATCATGCATTAAAACCAGATCTATATGATTTCATGACAACAAATGAATTTAATTAAAATCAAATCAATTAACTCAGCAGTTGGCTGGACTGGAGCGTACAACTGTCAGTACCCAGCCTTCAAATATTGAAAACATACTTTTCAAAGTCATTAATAGAAACAGACTAATTAAATGAAAACTGATGCACATAGATTCCAAACTGGTAAATGTGCCCTTTCTCAGTTGCTGCTTATTGGGGAAGGCGCATAAGGTAATGTTCAGGGCTTTTCTTAGTAGACTAGCGTAACTTGCCCGATAGCGCCATCTGCTGTTTTGGAAGGGAAAGTTGCACAGCTGCATTTGTGAAAAAAATCAGGTCGAAACAATCTCATAAATAAGTTGTGTTGTAAAACACAGTACATCTATTTGTTACACCTTTCCTTTTTGTCTCAGATTGCCTTTTGTATTTGCAAAGTACTTTCTGTATATTTGAAAGCCTAGTTTCCTTGGAAAGCAGATTACATTTGTTTGCAAAATGCTGGGTTTGTTTGTTTAGTTTAGGCACGATTTTAACTCCATAGGAACTCCTTTACATAGGAAGGAATTCCTCAAGAGACTGGGCTAAAGTGCTATAATATAACCTAGTTTAATTTATATAAAATTTTCTTTTCTCACAAAATAATTCCCAAAGTTACATTTGTTTATTTAATACTTTTGATGAGTTTTCTATTATTCAAAAATGTGAAAAAAAAACGAATGAATGAATGCGTTTCCAAACGTTTGTGTGTGAGAGTAAAAATGTGTGTATGTGAAAGGAGAATGACTGTGTCTGAGAGTGCCAAAATGAATTACAGCTTATATGGCTCTTTATACATAACCACAACAACCTAAAAGCCTATAGAGAAATGCTCCTCCATTTTACAGAGAACTAGTACATTATTTCAAGCTAGAAAACAACCATTGTAGGCATAAAGACTGTACACCAAACAAGTACAGGGGGGCGCTGAGATAAATAAAGCTATTTCGTATAGACAATTACAGATCAGGACCCTGTACAATATGTTTTAATGTTCAAACAAACTTAAACATCCTGTGTCTGCATTTAAACCTATGTCTGCATTAAGTGTTCCTGTAGCTTAGTTGGTAGAGCACTGAGCTAACAACGCAAAGGTTGTGGGTTCAACCCCCAGGGAGCACATGCACTGACAAAATGTATAACTTGAATGAACTGTAAGTTGCTTTGGATAAACGCGTCTGCCAAATGCATAAATGTAAACCTTTTTATAGTAAATCTAGAACTATTCAACTAAGCTCATAAAATTTGCAACACCTCTCTCACACACAAACTACTTGCACTAACAGGCACAAGGACAAATTTGCCAGGTACTTCTCCCACTCCCTCGTACTTACGATTTCTAGGCTTGTCGTCGTCCAGCCCCTCGTCATCATTCTCAGGGTCAATGTCCTCAGCCTGTGTGATCCAGTCCAGGTAACCCTTCAGATCCTCCTCTAGTTGCTGTTTTTCTCTGAGTTTCTGGAAATCACCACGAGCTTTGGCCTTTTCTCTCTCCTTAGAGAACTCTCTGAGAAATGCAGAGAAGGTTTTTTAAATATCCATCCAATAAACTAAATAGACTCAATCAAAGAAAACCAGTCATAGACTATTTCTATTGTATGCAGCTGATCTAATTTTTGAACATGTTCAAAGCATGAAGATTCATTCAAATTATATTAAGAATTGAATATGTCTAATCAGAAACTTTAATCTTCTAAAGGAAGTGAAAGAATGAGCGTTTGATTTGAAATCTCATCCCTATATTGACATATTCAAACAGTGCCAATGCACCTTAATTATACTACACTCAAACATTAATTAAATGTAAAAGCTATGGTGGAGTGAAAGACTGTCAGTGAATATCACTGAATGTAGTGTATACATCATATGGACTTCTTTCAATGCAATGTTAAAGTATTCTTTGTGCCCTTGGATAGCCACTCACAACTCACTTACGAGTCTAAACTTGTTGTTTGAAAAATAACAGTTTGAAAATTTATTTGTGTTGCAAAGTAGAAAGAAATTCATATGGGCTTGGAATGACATGAGGATGAATAATTGATGACAGACTTTTCCAATTTGCATGTACTGCTCCTTTAAGATCTATTTTTTAATGCACAATCATGATTGAGAGAGAGAGAGAGAAAGAGAGAAAGAGAATGTCCCTTACCCGCTTAAAACCCCAAGAACCAAATTAAGAACAAAAAAGGAGCCAATGATGATTAAAGTAACAAAATAAAGCCATGGCCAGGAATTCCCTATAGCATCATTCACCTGGGAATGGAGGGAGGGTGGGAGGAGTGTGGGGAGAGAGGGATGAGGTAGGGAGAAATATACAGAGTTGAAGAAAGATGAATGAATGAATAAATTATTAGCATGTGTCTATCCAGAATCTGATGATAGTACTAATGCTAAAACAAATCCTCTCTGGATGTATCTCTTTGGTTCTCTGTCTCTCTCTATCCCCCTGATTTGAGAAGGAAAGTGTTTGATGGTTCAGTCAGAGCTCAGTCTGAGCTTTTTGCTTTGTTTTGCACACAGATAACACACATACATTCAACACAATGCTTACCCGCTCAACACACCCAGAACCAGATTTAGAACGAAAAAGGATCCAAAGATGACCAGACTGACAAAATAAACCCACGGAAGCTCATAACCCATGGCGTCCTGCATCTGAGACGAGGAAGGTAATGTTAGAAAAAGAAAGGAGATGAGGTGGAGAAGAGAGGAAAACAATGAAAAGACAAGTGCGGTGAACAGCACATGCTCGTCCCTCAGAAACCCAGAGCATGAAGCAAGCTCATCAAGCACAAAGCATCTTCAACAGACAAAAATAGAGAGAGACACTTCCAGGCAAGTCTTTTGGACTGCATTAGGGGGTGACATCAGGTAAGCCATCAATCAAGTATCTGGAAGAATGCAGGGGACTTGGATACAGTCAAAATGGGCCATAGAAGGCAACAGTGATATAAATCTTTCTCACACATAAACAAGCAAATATTAGAAACTTTATTAGTCAGGAACTCTCACAGACACTATGGTTTTTATACTGATATTTAATTATACTGATGTACTACCTCTAAACTTATGCTTCATAGAAACCTGTTGATATTATTAAACTTAAAAGCAAAACATGATTCTGTTGTTTTACACACCTTTTAAAGTTAATTTTCGAGACAGTTAACTATATTTTCAAACATGTAGCCCTCACAAGTGGAGCCAAACTTCTACACAAACCCAGTTCTCAAGTCAAAGAATCCCCCCAGGAATGTCTGCAAGATCAGAGTTGAATTATTGAAATTGAAACGATTAATTAAGAAATTTAATAGGCCTTTCTACATAACTTAAAATGATAGAATTTTATATTCTTAGTTGATATATCCTTAGAGTCTTACCAGTCTTAATTTAATTGTTATCTGAAATTCCACTTACCACTGGAATAATGTTTTGCTACTGGAAATTCAGAACAAAAAGTCTCAGTCTAAAATCCCTTTTTTGCTGGGGCATTTTCTTATTATCAAACCAGTCATGTTGGAAACTACATGTTCCAAAAGATATAGTTTTTATTTTATGTTGGAATCTAAAAAGAAAATTTCCATTAGGTCTTCAGTACATTTGGATAACATTGAGACTCCACTTGGTTTCAAATTAAGATTTAGATTAAGAGAGACAATCCAAATCATTCACACGTCTTTTCATTATTTTTTAGTATTAAGAAATTACATGTCTCTGTGCTGGACTTTGTGTTATGTTAATGGAGCAGACTCACCCAGTACAGGACATCTGTCCAGCCCTCCATTGTGATGCACTGAAACACAGTCAGCATGGCAAATGCAAAGTTATCAAAATTTGTGATTCCATCATTAGGCCCCTCCCATCCCATCATGCATTGTGTTATATTGGACAGCGAGCAGTGTCTTCCGTGGGCGGAGCTTGGGGCGCAGGGGGCCGGTTTCTCCTCAGCTATAGAACCTGAAAGAAAACAGGACTTTGTCAGCTGTTGTGAAAATAATAAAACTGAAGTAATGGCAATACCAAGGGAGGAATACTAAATACTAAAGACCTTTGTGCCCGTCTCTGAAGAAGAAGCAGGTTCTGTGCATCTTGCCCATGAAGAGCTCAAGGCCGATAATGGCGTAGATGATGATGACAAACAGAACAAGTAAAGCGATGTGCAGGAGGGGAACCATGGCTTTAATGATGGAGTTCAGCACCACCTGTAAACCTGTATTCAAAATCAAAGTCTTTTTAAGGAAAGTCTTCCTACTCTGCAGCCATATTTGCAATGCCTCCGGACAGCTATTTCAGTCTAGACCAAGTCCTATCTTCTTGAATGGGGAAAGACTGATGTCGCTAAAATCACTGGCTAAGCTAAGCTCACAATAAAACTATATATTTCCAACCAACTAATAAACCTGACATAAACTGTACCATAAATTATGTTACTTATACTCAAATTGCGGCAGGTCACTCCAGATATGGCGTATGCACAAATTTTGGCAGATACCTCAGAAGATTGTGTACAGAGCATCTCCCCCAGATAATGGTTAGTGTTCAGTGATTGATGACTCTTAACTGAAAGGCAGGATTTCCTTTGCTATAGTAGAAGTGCGGCATTGTAATAATAATATTTATGTATATATATTATTGTATATTATGGATATTATTGTATATTTAAACAATAATTATTTTGGCATTTCTGTTTGGTGATGCTGGTGGTGCAGAAATGAACAGACCTGACTTTGTCTGTGATTACTGGTTGTATATTTATTGAAAATTTGAAAGGAATGGAAGTGATGTTTCATTTACGGTACAGTCATATTTTCTTGTTCTTTCTGTTCTTCAGTCATGACTCATGGATGACTTACTCAACAATCATCAGACAAGAGTGTGTGTGAATATGTGTACTCACTAGGTACTCCAGACACGAGTCTTAGAGGTCTCAGCACTCTAAAGGCTCGCAAAGCTTTTACATCAAAACCTGCTGCCTTGCCTCCAATTGAAGTCCCACCATCTGGTTTAGTGGCCTGCTCTAATAGTGCACTGAAGAGCCTGAGAAAGAGAGAGAGAGATTGGTACTAACATACTTTTTGACACATTCCTATTCATCATCATGTTTACATTATACAATGTATTAATAAAACAGTTTCACACAATGTATATATTACTTGAAAATATAACCACAGAGAACAGATTTAGCACTTGTGTTCAGTTTTTCTCATAAATCTGCTGTAGAACATTCATTTAGAAGTTTATTATTTAGAATTCATGTTCTTTATATGTAAAATAATGAGTTGTAGCACTTCAGTAAAGAATCTGTACACATACACCCCCTACCGCACCACACACACCCACCCACACTAAATTATTACTTTACCTAAAATAAGTTTTAATATGATTTGACAGCTTAGACTGAAGGCATAATTTTAGGTGAAAAACTAAAACTTGAATTGATTTTTAAAAAAGCTGACGTATTACCATAAAACAATATGGAATATATAGTGTACGCCACGTGGACTGCTTCAAGGTTCTTTATTGTCCATTTTGGTGCTGGACAGCTGTATGGAAAAGAACAGCCTAGGCTTTTCACTAATGAACTCTTTATATCTACTTATTAACTCTTATTATTAACTCCATTAACTTATCCATTTCACAGGAAGAGTAATCATAGTTTCAAGCAACATAAAGGTAAAAAACATAAAGATGACAGTTTTCAATTATTGGGTAAACTATTCCTTTAGAAAACACTTAAAAGTATAAATGCAGTGTGGGTGCCTAGACTTTCAGTTCAGTAATGAGGTCATGAGTTGGAACCCACCCCACTACAACGATAATGAAATCCAACAGGTTCCAGCCATTCCGCAGGTATGCATTAGGGTGACACAGCAGCCCGTACGCAATCACTTTCAGGAACGCTTCCACCGTAAAAATAATCAAAAAAAGATACTCCACCCGTTCCTTGAAAAACAAAACAGAGAGAAAAACACATTTTATTACAGATCAGGCACATCAGAACAGAACAGATATCACACACACATAATGCAGCACAATGTGTTTGAGTGGATTAAAGAGCAGTAATGCAGCATCTGTAAATGTCAGATGTGTTTCAGAGGACATCACAATTTTTCTGCAAGGATGAGAATACAGACAAGCCGATTTAACCAGTATTCATGGAAACATTGTATCTTCTCTTGTTAAAAAGAAAAGATAAAACTTGCAGTTAAAGCACTAAAATATAAACAGGTATTTACAAAAGAATAAAATCTAAACTGAAATTATAAATATGCATTAAAATACAAACTAAAAAACTAAAAAAGAAATTTTAAAAACTTTTAAAAAACACATTAAAAAAACCTAACTCTTATGATAATAAATATCAAAAACAAAGAATTAAAATTTGATTAACTTTTTACCCAAGTATTATTGGTTTGTAACTAGGCTCCTCTAGACAAATTAATTAAATGAGACGGACATTCAGACCATCTTTAACATTTTAAAGCAAAATACACAACAACTGTAGAGTCTTAATACTTTAGATTACAGTCAAAATATAAAAAAAAAATTGCATTTCAGAGAGCACTGTCTTACAAATTAATTCAAAAAGAGCTGCAGAGAACTCCCAGAAGCCAGAAAATGTGCAATTCAGATCAGAGAAACACGCTCACAGGAACACTCGTATACCGAGCCAAATGTTGCTTACTGTATATTAAAACTGCATTAGTCATATTGAGGATATTTTAGTGAAAAACAACACATTCTTAAGCAAATGAGGCTAATTAGGTTTAATAAAGGAGCCATTCCAGTCTACTAAATTTGTCACTATGTGCAAAAAGCCATAAATTCAATCAGTTTGACTAAAGTGAAGTTGGTACAGATGCAAAAATATATCAGTTTTAATCCTCTGTTACTTGTAGAACACATTACAAGGTCATTCTACCTGTTGTAACCTTGGGTTTTGTTTTGCTCAATGCACAAAGATGACAGGTCATGGATAGCTCTTTAGAATCCCTAAAGCTTTAAAGCTACCAGCTCAGATCAATAACCACAGGGATACACAACAACCACTAAAACAAAACTAACAAATGTTAAGCATGATAAAGTTATTGTCTGGCATGCTGTTTATGTTTAAAGGCTTATTTCACCCAAAATAGAAAAGAAACACAAACTGCATCTCTGAGCATCTCTGAGATCAAGAGGGTGTTTCGTTTCTGTGAGATTGTTATAAATTATAAATTAAGCTACTCATAAATCAGGGTTAAATGATATTAAAGCTGTTATCAACTCCTTCACTGTAGACTAAACTCTGAGATCTGGAATCAATCCAAGGCTCTTAAATGAATTAAGCTGAATTACTGACAAGAGTCCTTGGTCATCAGCATAATCAACAACAACACAATCCACACACACACACACACACACACACACAAATAACATGACAATCACATTTACATTTAAGCATTTAGCAGATGCTTTTATCCAAAACATTTAGACCAGCAGAAGTCATTAACTGATGTATATAATATAAATAATAACTAGAGTTAATAATGGATTTATTTTGATGACAATCCCTCTCTTTTTCACGGTTTAAAATGTGGTTAGATAAGCGGTAGGAGGAACATCTCTTACCTCTTTACATTACCTCTATGTAATAAATATACATCATTGTTCTCATGCCAAGCCGAATAATTTTATTGGATAGAAATTGTGAGTGGGGGGCTCAGTATTGTTGTGGACAATGGGGGTCTCTAAAAGGCTGAGAACGACTGGTCTACAAGCAAAGTGTTACTAACTGACAAAGTGCCACTCAATGGTAAACACACTGTCCTGCTTGGCTACACCCCAATCCCATTTGCATTTACAGAACAAAATAATAGGACAAATAACTAGAACAAAATAAAAATAATAATTATTTCAACCATGGGCACGGAGAGAAACCGAAATATCCCCATCGTCTGCGATACAGACTGAGTGGGTTAAGTTTTTGATAAGAAAGCGGCTTTGAATAATTTAATTAAAATATAATTTGCAGGGACTGTCCACTGCTTAAGGGTGCAGGTTTGACAAAGGATTTCTAAATATCTCACAGTTCATAGGCCACCCCTACAATGATTTAGATCAACAACTTTTGGGCAGATTAGGCTTTTGAATTAGGCTTGGTCTTCTCGTCTAAGATGGCGGCGTGACAGTAGTGTGCAGTGGCCGCTCCGGACACAAAATGGTGCTTTTTGTTTGTTTTGACTGACCTCTAATGGTGCATGGACATCGGCGCTACCGGTGTTCGTGTATACAACCACCAGCTACTCACAAAATGCAGAAAATACTATTGAGCGGCCCTAAGAACAGCGAGGGCCAGGGGTATCAGGAAGGCAAAGCGCACAAACGCTCAGAAAATCCACAACCATTTCGAGATCAGCAAAGACACACGTGTGGCAGGCATCCAGGCCTTCACCAACTACAGGACAACATCACCTGCCTGTGACAGTGATGCCTCCCTCCCTGATGCGCTGAACAACTTCTATGCTCGGTTCGAGGCACAGAATGGCGTGACGGCGAGGAAGACCACCCCTCCTCTAAATGATCAGGTGCTGTGTCTAACCACAGCAAATGTGAGGAAGACACTACATAGAGTCAACACCCATCATCATGAAGTGCTTCGAGAGGCTCGTCATATGTTTACACTTATGCCAAAACTTATGTTTACATTGTTTACAGCTGTTACTGTCACCAGGTTTACTTTTTTCTCCTTACAGAACTGTGTACTGGTCAGCGCTGCACTGGAACTTACTATGTTCAAAGTCTGTCCCAATAGTCATTGTACTGTCTTGTGCTGTCTGCACGTTTGCACTTGTGCACTTTATGTATATGTCTAATTTATGTAGCCCTGTATGTCTGTGATGTTCAGTGTTTGGAGAAACATTGTTTCGTTTCACTCTGTACTTGTATATGGGTGAAATGACAATACACTCCACTTGTAACTTGTACCTTTTTCTTATACCTGCACATCAGTACCAAATTTGCTCTGTCCTTTCACAGACCAGGTCAGAATAAGCTTGACTCTCACTCTTTTAATTAAAGCAACATGTAACACATAACGTGTTAGAATATTATGATAAAGTATGATTGTTTCTAGTAAAAAAAAGGCAAAAATGTGACTGAAACATTGTTGCTCTAGCTGTGCTGAGAACATTCGCATCATGGGGCACCATCAGGGCATGTCACTCTTAAAACAGTCCTCTTTATGACCCCCTGATCTCTCATTTTACAGTATCTATGACGACAATAAAAATGTTATGTGGTTTAGGTTACAAGATGGTGTGCTTTATATGACTTAATCACAGTGATTAAACTTCTTACTCATGCCCATAACTGCAGCAATAGCACATTTTCAAAAGTCAATTTATGCCTTGAATAGCATAAGATATCTACGTAAAGTGAGAATGTAGACTACTAGAAGGCGAGACATTTGGTTTTGTTTTAAACCAGCTGGCACTGAGACAGAAACACATATACACACACAATCACAGGCATCTGGTAAAGTGGATCCTTGTGTTTTCAGGTTCAGACTGCCTCTGGTCCAAAACCTGCTGACTCTCTCTGCCCTGCCCTGATCACCCACACACATACTATTCATATCAAAGTATAACAAATCAAAGATCAAACAAATTTGTCCTGTTTGCCAAGCAAGCATCACTTATAATATATATTTTAAGTCCTAGAGCCAAACTATGATGAGAGTGAATGAGAGATCAATCCAGGGACTACAATATCATAGATTTTGGGGTGGTCTCCTTTGACTTTGGCCAGTAAGACACCACCTAGCAACCACTTGAAACACCCTAGCAACCATACAGAAGCAAGACTAAAACACCTATGTAACTGCATAGCAAAGCCCTGGAAACCACCCACAACAGCATCATACTGCACAGAAAACCACTTGCATTTTCATAAAAAAAATTTTAACAAAAAAAAAAACTAACTCTAGAGACAGAAAGAAAACCATTTAACTATAGTGTTACACTTAGCAACCCAACCCTCAATAAATGTCTAACATAAAGGAAAAAAAACAGCAACACAAAATAAATAAAAGTGGGCATAATAGAAAAGAAACAAGACAGGAGCTATAGAAGGACAAAATAAGGAGTAAATTAGAGGAACAGAAACAGAAGAGGTGAGCTGTGCGTTTCTCTGGATGACAGCCACGGTAATTCAATTTTCTGTGATGGGTGCACAAACAGGGCCTGGAGCCAATCAAACTACAGGAAGCTGCAGGGGACACGACCTCTCACTGTCTGTGACCTTACCTTTATGCCCAGTCTGTCTGTAACCAAGGAAACAGAATTTGCGGTCAAGAGATGCCATGTCAGACACACTTACCTGCTTACGAGTCATTTCTGATGGATGCATGATGTCAGAAAGCAACAGACTGTTCCTTTGCTGATGGGGCGCACACTATACACACACAGCCTATAGAAGCCTGTTAAAACTATTTAAATATTTGTGATTTTTTTTATTATTTTAACACCAACATGGACACTAAAAGAAAACAACAACATTATAAGAATGAGGGAATGGGACTGGCAAATAGTGCAAGCAGAATTCAACCCTAGTTGCAAAACCCACAGCATGCTGCTGTCAGTTTCCATGACAACCAGAGCTCATCTTGGTCTCCGTGGAGATAGCTGGTGAGCAGCAGCATGGTTGCAAAGGGACGCAGCGGCCTGCTGTGACTCCTGTGTGTGTTTGCACGTGTGTAGCTCGGCTCATTTTACACGGCATTGTTATCATACACTATACGCCTGGCTGCAAGTTTCGTGGGTCACACGCACGCTTAATACACCTGTTGTCAACACAGGGATCACTGCTTGTGGTTGAGGTCTTTCAGCTTTAAGAGACACATAAATCTGTTTTGTTATTTATTTTTGACCTGACTAGTTTGCAATGCAGCAGTGTTTTACAGCAGTGATGATGTCACTGTAGCAGAAAGACTAAACCAAGCGCAAACCATTACAACTGTTTTCCTCTTATTTTGGCAAACAATCATTATATTTTTAAAGTTTCATTTTACTTGGCTGCAGTGTGAAGAAATTTGTAGTTGGCTGTGTATAAAGACAACAGGAACAAGCTGAAGTCTCTGCCAAATTATTGCATCGGCAATGCGCTAACATTAAGCAGCAATACCGCTATGATAAGCACCTATGTACCCATATCTGCCTTTTAGTAAATTAGGTAGGACTATTGGTCAAATATCAAATCACGTAATTAATATTCATGAGCCAAACTGATACATTTTAAAATGCGTCCTCTCCAATTTTTTACATTCCTACGCTCCTGGACTAAACCCAAACAAACCTAGATGTAAAAACAAAAAGAAACAAAACCTGCAATAAAAACAGGTATAAAGGGAGCTCTTGCAGTGTCGTAATTCCTCTAAAAATAACATCAGTGGGTCTATTCATCATCGCACTGCACCAACACCAGCAGCACAGAGTGTGTGTGAGAAAGTATGTGTGTTGGAAAGCAAAATTATGTATGGTGCAGTGCTTAAATGCTTTCTGACAGTAAGTGCCAAATTCCACCCACTCTCCCAACACTGATATACTAATAATAATAGACATGGGGCGGGGATCATATTTTCCCTAAGTGTGTGCATTTAAGGAAGGGCTCCGTTACTCTCAACTTCCCCCATGATGATACTTCTCATTGGCCAGAGGGGATCACTGCACAAAACTCAGCCAATCTGAGCTAAGCAACAAAGAAAAGAGGAGGATTGTTCTGTTCCGCTGCATTTTTCACACCACCTTCTAAAATTAACCACACTCATCTCTATACCCTCCTTTTCTTTCCCTTTTTCTTTGTCTCTCTATCTGCCTCAGCCGGAACCAGAAATATTCTTTCCCACAGGAACAACATTTATCTGCAGCTTCTAGTTTTTGAGCATGAGTGTGTGTACGTCTGTAAGCAGGGTGGCCATAATACCATTTCAGTTAGAATCAAAGGCAAACACACACAGTGGGACCAAACCATCTTCAGCTTTATCCCAAACCATGTTTCCTTGAACAAACACAATTTACAATTTGAACATGACATTCATTTCTCATTATGTTAGTTTATCTATGATAAATCTTTCTGTGGCCTGGAGAATTTTTCGTAGGTGGAACATTAACATTTATTCTGTCTATTTATTTAATGTCTTATTCACAATATCATAATGTAATTACTATTACATTTTGTTAGAAAAATAAGCGTTTATTTCCCTATGGAAAATAACTGCCCAGATGCTAGGATGTTCTAGGTTGTTGCAAGGTTATTGCCATGCAGTTGCAAAGGTGTTCTGAGAAGTTATGGTGTTGCTATGCAGCTGTTAAAATGTTCTGGGTCATGGCTAACTGGCCCAAGTCTAGAGTCCATTAGCAAGTCTTAGAACTAGCAAGTCCCTCTTTTTATGTACATGTATGGAATCCTTTTGTGTAATTTAATAATTCTTTAAATTGTAACTCTTATTGACAAGAAATATAATAGTACACCTCTCATTAACAACACAATTTGAAACATCATTTGTATCCATAGCAGAAAAACATTTGACAAATTTTATGTCAAACCCTCAGCACTGTAGGTTCGAAAAATGTGATGTAATATGGAAAATGTAATACTGACCCACTAATCATAGCAAGGAACAAATAGTAGTTTATCACTTTGTGAGTCACTGGAAAGTTGTCATCGTAGTGACATCCCAGTAGGCATCTCTTGTTCGTGAAAACCTAAACGTGACAGTAGAGGCCAGTGGGAGAAAATGCTGTGTCTGAATACAGAATCAAGGATGGACGAGACAGCAGCGCTTTTCTCAAAGGAGAAATATCTCGTTAGTCATCTAATTGGTGGTGGAGGTCGGGTGGGTGGAGTTTACTCAACTTTTTTTCTTGGGCCAGTTTAAAAATGATAAAGAACCAAACAAAGATACTTTATTTAGAGATTGAGAAACATGATTTTTTTCTGAATGTGTCAAATTTCTATTTTTGTGTACAGTTATTTGTGGATAAGCAAAACAAGAAAAAAATGTTATGATTTATGGAACTGTAAAACACTATATATACATAAAGCTATAAATAAGCCTTAAAGCTGAGGAGATAAATAAATAAATTGTATGCAATTCATTTTTTCCTTTCTTACATCTTTCTTTCCTTATTCTCTCTATCCATCTGTCGGACAGCTTCTCTACAACATGATTAAAGCAATATGACTCACTCACCGTTCCAATGACTCACAGACAGAGGAACATGGGGGGTTTAAAGGAAGCTGAAACTGTCGGGCCTGAAAGTCATTAGCCCTATTACATGCCTAAAGATTCATGGAGATTGGATACTGACACACATAGACGTATACCCATGAGAATACAGATGTTTGTGCACATGTTTGTTTCATAATCACATATGCACACAAGTACACTTTCTCAGTTAAACACACACACTCTATAGTATGCACAGAATAGTTCATTTCACATCAGCGTTTTCACTTCTTGACAAAGCTACAGGCTGTCAGGTGCCCAATTGCTAGAAATCAGGATGTCAATCCCTGATGCCCCTCCCCCTGCTTCAATGACAAGGGGTCTCTAGAGCAGAATTATCGATCAATAGAAGCCATGTGCATACACACATACACATACTACATAAAATGGACACAGTAACACTGTTTTAGACACATTCTAACACTGCAGACACTGGCTGTCTATAAACATTTCAAAATAAGACTTGAATATATTCTTGACAGGTTTAGTGATATTTAGCCTTCTGTCATTTATATTATAGAACACAAAATGACACAGAATACTTCTTATCACCGTGCCCTCATTAAACAATAAGAAAACTGAAGTAAATGATAAAAGAATTCACAAACATATTCAGAGGCATTTGCCCTTTATTGCATTATTGACGGGCAGGAATGATCACAGTGAAACACGAGAGAGCGAGAGAGAGAGAGAAAGAGCGAAAGAGAGAGAGAAAGTGAGAGAGAGCGAACGAGAGTGAGGGACAGAGAAAAGGTCTGCTTTTCTCAGTGGAATGTAAGTAATGTTAATGAGACTGGTGCGACAGTAAAGGACCACAGCCAAATATTTCAGATGTCTCATCCAAGCAGACTGCCCAGCTCAAACAGAGACCTTTTACAAACACCACACAGCATGAAAACACATTGTTACAACTCCATTTACCTGTCTGCTCTCTATTTCAGGTCATAGCTGATTGGTCAATACTGTAGCTCAATCCAACAAGCAGCTGTTCTTGTTCTTGACAAGGACATTTTTAAATATCTCTAAACACAAGTTTCATTTACATCAATTGTTGCCATGACAACACACTCACACAGTGACTAAAAACAGAAAAAGTTTAACAAGACATGAAATATATAAAACAGTACATGAAATATATAAAACAGTGGGAGAGGAGTGTTAAACAGAGAGAAAAATGACTGCTGCATATGAACAGTGTAATTAAACTCTTATTAGGATCACGTTTTAAAACCAGCACTTCGGCACACTGATCTGGGTACAGTTGCGCATTTTAAAATGTCTGTTAAATCAACAGAATTCATTAAATTAGTTACATGCCTCTGAACAACCTCAGCTGTTTGAAAATTTTTTGGCCTTGTCGGACACCTACAACCTTTAGAATTAAATTTAAGTTAAATGTGTTTACAGGTACAGAAAAATCAACCTTTACAGTTTTCTTTAAATAAGGCTCTTTATACAAATTCATTCCTTAGTCTGAATCATCAATGACCTCAAAAGTCATTGATGAAGTGAGTAAGCCAGTTAAAACACTGTGTACTCACTGAACATAGACTGAACACAGTTATTAGACAGAATGGAACAAATAAAGGACAGGACAAAGTGAACTACAGTACCACACTAAAAGGCACAGACTTACAACGATAAGAAAAATTCAAAATTCCAAGAGAGAAACACAAGTACAAGAAAAAAATCTAAATGACAAGAAAGACTTTGAACTACAGGACGGACACCATGGGGCAGACTGTAAACTATACTGTATACTATATTGCAACTTTATAACATTGTACAAAGTTATAATGAAAAAACCCTGAACAACAAGACAGACTATTGGACAGACTGTAAAATACAGAACAAACTCTAAACTACAGAACAGACTCTAAACTGTAGAACCTTGATATACACTAAACAAGACTACAGAAAATCTGTATTGCAGAACAGAACCAGTTGACTGTAGAAGTGTATGATTATTCATAAGTGTTCAGCCCTGCCACCTTTTGTAATACATGAAACCGAGACCTGTGCTCTCATGCTGCTGAATTTTACCCTTTAGTCACCTCTCACACTCCAGTTCTATCACCACGACAACATGCTCAGAATGAGGAATGTTCAGAATCTGAGCAAGATGGCTAAAGAGCATCGTCATGACGACAGTACAGCGAGGGACAAGTTTAAAGGAGGACCATGTAAGGAGGAGTTAATGTCACCAGCAAACAGGGAAGAGAAGTTGAAACTAAACAGAGTGTTAGCTGTGTAGAAATAGGGAAAGAGAATTCTTCTGAGATGTCTTTACGTAAACAACACTGAACCATGAATCCACAATTCCCAGAAATTCATTCGCCATGGTAACAGTGCCACATTGTGAGATTGGGGACTGGTGACAAATTGATTCAAGAATGTGGCCTGTGTGACCAGAGCTTCAATCATTCGTTTTAAGCAGAATGTTACAGCATAGGCTTTCACAGCACAGAACTGCACAGTTTCTTGACTGTGCACACAGACTCACAAAAATGGCAATGTGCTCTTTAATAATATCTGCTCTTAAAGATGATTTTAATAACACTCATGGCTCAAATTCAGGGGGGATGCAGATGTTGAGAAAAATGACAAAAAGCATCCTCGCTTTAAAACCACCATTAAAAACATTCCTCTGACATAACATTATGTGACATATTGTATGCTATATTGCGTCCCATTTTTAAATGATTACCCTATTTTTTCCTATCTTTACCATACCTACTATGTCCTAACCAAATGCATCGCAATGCTGTGACGTGATAAAAAGTGTCTTTTCCAAGTTAAGCAGAGGTTTTGTTCTAACCAGCCGAGGCTGACAGGTCATGTACTGATTGATTTGTATCATTAAAGGGGTTTCTTTTGAGCTGGTATGTAATTAGTAAATTCTTAGTCAAGAATTTAAACGGCATAATGAAAACAACAATGTATAGGTAAACGAATGTCCAACAAATAAATCTGTGCAAACAAAGTTTATTCCATAATAAAGATTGTATCAATCTCGTGTCTGAATAATGTTAAAATTGAGTAAAATTTGTACTTTATGCACTTTTGCTGCAAATGGGAAACAATGTTTTAAGAGAAGACAGAAATTGCCCACGCACTGATTTGTGACTGATTTGTTGAGACACCCCATTGCTTCTGGTTTAGACAGACAAATTGATATGAAATCAGTGTGTAGTGTGACCACATCTTACGAGCTTTGGAGCACCGAAAAGGGAAATCAAAAATGGTCATTTAAATCTCATTTATTAAAGCAATAAGCTCCGTGAAGCTGTGGTTAACAGTGAATTTAGAACAATTTAGAACAGTTGACGGTAACCACTGACTTGCATGGTATGAAGAAAAATCTATAAAAGTCAAGGGCTACCACCAACTGTTTGGTTACCTACATTCTTCAGAATACCAGTCTCATACAGGTTTGGAATGACATGAGGCTGAGTAAATGATGACAGGATTAAAATTTTTGGGTGAACTCTCTATAAATTTCAAGAATTGCATACTTAAATGTATACGTTTTTATGACTTGACTTTAAGTTCATGTAATAAAACATATTTTGTTAAAAATGTGTTTTTAAATTGGACAGATTTTGTAATCATGGTATAAGTTTAACTACAGGACCCCCCAACCAAAGAAAGATTTGACCACACCTTAGTTCGTGGCTATTTCCCTAATGAGGTAATGAATGGACATTAAATATTGATTGCAGTTTAAATTACTTTATTATGTGAAAAGAGACTGTAACAAAAAAGACAAAGCAAGTACAGTATAATAAGACTGATTGCCAGGGGCAATGATAAAATGTATAGTTGAGTGACGTTACGGTATTTGACTGCAGAAATCAGCAACTATCCAATTGCAGAGCTGTGTCATATAATACATGTAGGCTACAAAACAATACCTCTCCAGTTACTAAATACAGTGTTGTGTAGTGTAGTTTTGTATAGTAAAAGCACTTTGTACTTTGTACTTTGATATATATAGTTGACCTGTATACTGTGGTATTTACACTGTACGTCAAGTAATGTCCATTGTCCAAAATACCATGCAATGATCAAAATAAAAAGCATGGCATTACAGATAAGATTTACAAAACAGACTTGCATTATAATTAAATGAATTGGTCCACATTATGCATCGTCTGTTTTCAGGAGTGTGAAAACCTAATCCTGTACAGGAAAGATCCTGCAGAAATGAATTTTAAATAAATAAATGTATAAACAGCTGAATTTAGGCTGAAAGCTCAAAGTCTGTGGTAACTATGACACTGGTTGTCATGGAGATGGTGTACTCTGCAGATCATTGTTTTGATTAGTGATGATGCCAAAGTAAGGCTCCATCAAACGTCATGAACAGCCAAAACCACAATCCTCCCACACTGTGTGTGTGTGGGCAAGAACATAACATTCCTCTCTATTAAAGACTG
>JAZGTJ010010283.1:0-18291 GCA_036877575.1 Botia almorhae | reverse complement strand
TTTCATCTTAAAAATATAGCAAAATTACGACACATGCTCTCGAAGCCAGATACCGAAAAATTAATTCATGCATTCATGACATCAAGACTTGATTACTGCAACGACCTACTTGGTGGCTGCCCTGCAAGACTAAACTCCAGATGGTTCAGAATGCAGCGGCCAGAGTTCTCACGAGAACTAACAAGTACGACCATATAAGCCCAGTTTTGTCAACTCTACACTGGCTGCCTATCAAGCACCGTATACATTTTAAATGAATGGTTTAGCTCCACAATACTTAAGTGAGCTCACATAGTCATATGGATGTTTACTCAAATCCCTTAAGGGATTATTAGGCTGCATTAATTAGGTAAACCGGAACCGGGAACACTTACCATAGCAACAGATGTACTGGCTACCCACTAAATCTGTCTGTCTTTCATTCCCCAAGGTCCTGTAGTCAGCTGAACCCAAACTCTGAGACCAGATGGTGGGGGACTGGATGAAATGACCCGGAGACAAAACATCAGGACTTGATAGACTTCTTTAGTAATCTTACCGTTAAATACATGACAACATTTAGCTTTAATTTATTCCCTGCTTAGTCACAGCAGTGTGATGTTATGGCTGCAATTAGTAACATTATGCCTCACCGCTTTTGTTGGCACGATTTTTCAGTGTATGACATATCAAATATAGTTGGAACCATCAGTTTTACACCTACAATTAACTATAATTCATCACAATAACCTCTGTTCACATCTAAAACAGTTACAAATTGCAGCTTTAACGTGCCAGAGGAGAACTGGCCCTCCTGGTCAAGCCTGGCTTCTCCCAAGGTTTTTTTCTCTATCTATACATCATTGGAGTTTTGGTTCCTTGTCACCGTCGCCCTGTTGGCTTGCTTGTTGGGAGACTGCTGATTGAATTTAGACTAGGGTTTTGTAAATTATAAACATCCAATATTTTACTGTATATATTTTATGTATGCTGCTTTTGCATGTTGTGTAGTTCATGGTACTATTGCAAATCCCTTATAGCACTGTCCCATGATGTAGCCTATTATATACCTTTCTTATGTAAGCCGGAATGCTTGTATTTTGCTTAACTATAATTTATGTAAGCTGGAATGCATGTATTTTTGCTAAACAATTTTCTGGCTTTATTGGTTCAGTCAGCTCTTTGTTCGTAAACATACTATAGGCTTACTATAGTATTAGTCTTATCCCACACTTATTATTTGCAATAATACCATTAACATGTCAGACATTTGCTTTGTGTTTTACTATTTTTTTTATGTACAGCTGCTTTGAAGCAATGTAGCATTGTAAAAAGCGCTATACAAATAAAATTGAATTGAATTGAATTGAAACAAAATATTTTTTTTATTCACTTTGTAAAATGTATGAGAAAGATCAGCCTGATAATACTATACTGTATAGGACAGTATTTATATTCAGAATATATATAGCCAAAAAGCTGCTCTTGATGTCACATATGTATGGTGTAATTAATATTTCAATGGCAATCACCTTGCCTTTGAACCTCAGACTTGACAGCATGCACATTCTGCTTTTTATCTTTACTACTGAACAAGCCATGACCTTGTATAGCATATTACTTCAGGTGACATTTCAAAAAGCTGTTATAAGACCTTTGATAAGTAGTCATGTTTTCTAAGCCCTTTGTTTGGATTTAGCTTGTTTGATTCAGTCTGACTTTAGCTGCAAAACATTATAAAATAACTTTTATTGACTTATTTGGTAAGCAGTCATGTCATCAGGGATAATGTACAGTCAGCCAGTCCACTTTGCATCTGAGTCGTGACCACCTTTTGAGGTTTATAATGGCCATCTACTCACACAGATAGAATCAGACAGCTACTGCACAGGAAATGTTTGATTTCCTAACAGACATTTGGAGATCTGCGTGTAAACTCAAACTGAAACAGATATAAAAGGGATGGTATCCACCAGATATGTGACATATAAGACAAAAGAGGTTCAGCCATGATGACTGAGTGGGCTTGTTTACTTTCTTTTTGGTGGATTGCACAATGTAAATTCTGACATGCTTTAGTCTTGGCAGATTAATCATTTTTGGTTACTAACACTTGCTTGGATCTAATGTTTGTCATTAACATTATGAATAACATAATAATGATTAACATCCCACCTCTCTTTGTAACGCAAACCAAGTTGAGTAGGAGCACAATGCTTAAAACATCTGTTGAGAAATGAAATGTGCAGCTTTGCTCAGATGAGCAAAATGGCTGCCATCACTTTTTAGGTCTTCCTAGTTTATGTGCCTGGACATTGTATACAGTTACATTTACAATCTCCAGACATCACTGATTCACAAAACATGCTCTTATGTTTAGATGATGTGTAAAGGCTGATACTTTATCAAAGCTACCTGCATGAACAGGAGTTTTCTTGGCTGCATATTGGCATGCAGCCTTTGAGCATCAGTAATGTCTACGTGCAGATTGGAGATCTTCAGTGTGAACTGGCAGTGTTTTGTGGCTGTGGCAAAAAGATTAAAGACATTTCAGTGAGTCTAACCTGAACAGTTCGGCATCATCAGCAACTGCATTCAAAGTAAACATTTGCACGCATATCACTTCATGCACATACCCTTCAGAGTATGTCATGAACACAGGAGAGTGTTGGCTGGGAACAAAGATAAACTGGTTCATGAGCGCAAGAAGAAATGAGCGCTGATCTACAGATAGTAACCAGTAATGCTATTTTTTATATTGTTAAGCTGAGAGGGTTTCAGATAACTCGGAAATGTAAGGAAATGAGAGCCCTAAAAATATTGGTTTATGATATATCACATGACTTTCAGTAAAATATATTAACATTAGTGAAACATCTGGCACTTTACTAAAACAGAATAAAAACATCTACGTTTATACAAGTGTTTGGGATTGACTAACAGGTGTGACTAAGTCCTGTTTATACAACATCTCATAGGAGTGGATCGATTAATGCCTGTATAAATGAGTAACTAAATCACCCCTCTTTTCTATTCTCTTAACGGCGCATTAAAGAGAGATATGTGGTTATGTGTATGTGTAGTGCTATCGCACTGAATGTCTTCTGAAGGAATATTTTCAGTCAAAAATTAAAATTCTCGCAGCATTTACACACCCGTCATTTCATGCCAGATTCATGTCATTTTCTTCAGTTGAACACACACCAAAAATGTAAATAAAAACATGCCATATTTGTAGGCTTATTTAATAGGTGTGAACTGGTCCCAAAATGTTGACTATCCAAAAAGCACATACAACATCCCACAAGTAATCCAAATGACTCCAGTGGTTATTAAATGTCTTTAGAAGTGAAATTATAGGTGTGTGCCAGGAAAATAATTTATATTTTAATTTTACTCATTTAATAGAAAACAAAACATAAATTATTTCACGTATGACACATTATTTAATGACATATGACAGATAATTTAATAACTCACTTTTGCATGCTTTATGCGTTACAGTACACTACATGATAATTATTCACAAGACCAATTAGAAGAGATGATTAATAAAGTTGCAAGTGCTAAGGTTGTAGAATGTTGTCAACAATACAACTAAACAATACAACTTTAAATTGAGAACAGTGATGAAATTATTTGTCTTCCTGCCATGCTGTAGAAAATTTCCAAATAATGCCAATGTCTAGGCTATTTTTTATAATAGGGTGAAAATCATGAAGTAACAGGATTGTGTACAAAATATGTGACTGCTAAATATTACTTTTTGGTAACTACTTTTTTTAAGCAAAACTTTTATTTAAAACAAATATTTAATAATTAAATTTGTAACTCTGTAACTCTGCATGTTTTCTTTACAGCTTTTCTGAGCTGGAGGACATAAGAAACTAAATGCAAAAAAGCTAAAAATGTGGAAAATTGTATCTGTTGTCCTTTTTAATACAGATGAAGTTATAGATAGCTCATTGATCATAAGACTTGACAAAGTGCATGAGTTTAAAGTTGGATTGTTAATATAATTTCAGATAAGCCCAATTGATCTATAACAAAGAATGCAAACAATGTCTTTTCTTCTGTAGATTATTGGTCCATTACAAAAAGAAAATTACAGCTTTTTTTGTTTTTCTCCCCGAGTACAGCTGCCTGCTTGAATCTACACTTAAGGTGAAGGCATCTTAAATGAGCCTATATTGTCCTCAATTCACAATGTTGAGTTATTAGAAGTTGTCCTCTGCAGTAAAATAAGAAATACAAATTGCAGTGTATAGAGTAAATATGGCTCGGATTTGACAACTCTAGAAGTTTACCAACACAAAGGTAATATTGACAGTGTAATTCTGGCAATTGTGTAAATTTGTTATTATGCAGGTTACTGCCCCCATGAATTAATAGGGAGTGCCAAACATGCTGTGTTTTGAGTCCATACACTTTTCTCAAAGCTCACTTGAGTTTCTCCACAGGACAGTGACATTATGTTGCTAGCACATTGATTAAGAATGTTGGCAAATTGGTTGCAGGTTCAATCATAGAGGTGCCACAGGATTGTCCTGACACTCTGCCCTTGAGCTGGGCAACTTTAGTGTATGTTGCAATGATAAATGGTCTTCTTAACTTTACAAAACAAAACCTTGGTAGCAATAAGGTCCAATAATTTTCTATTCGTTAATTTGTCAGAAGAACTAACAATGAATATGTACAGCATTTAATCATATTTGTTAATGCAAATACAGTTGTTCATTGCTTGTTCATGTTAGTTTATTGTGCTTTAACTAAGCTTAACAGATTTAGCGCTACTGTCTTTGCATGTTGGCATAAATTATGCAGTTTTTTCTAAATTAATTAGATTTTGTTATTGTTTTTGTTGTCTCCTTCAGTTACTACAGAGTTTTTAATAAATAAATCTGCTTTAATAAATGTTTATTGATTGGTACATTTTGTATGCTGAGTGCTGGCATCTCATAGTAAAGTAAGACAACAGCTACTCAGCTCTTCACAACCCTCCATAAATATTTTTATATTTATATATTTCTTTATAATATTTTATATTTTTATATTTTCACATTGTGTACATTGCAGGCTATGAACATTTTGTTTCCATTCATTTTCTCCATGTAACAGTGCAACGAAGTGCAATTTATTGTAACACTATAACATTGGCTGGATAAAAAGTATTAATAGAGAAAAAGATCTATGTTTCAAACCTAAGGAAACATTATTGTCCCAAATTGCATCAAATACTTATGATACTTATTAAATATGTTTGTTTATTTTTTTATTGTTTTCAAAAACTTCTGTCTGAACCATTTGTGTCCTGGTAATTAAGGAGTTCCTAATAGTAAGAGATAAAGCGAAAGAGGACACCTTTCCGTGAGAATCCTTATCTCAGCAGGAAGGGAAAGCCAAAAATGTACTGTCTTCTTAAAGAGGCATGAATCTGCTGGCTAAGCCACCACCTTCCCGATAGCCATCTTATAGTCAGGATATTGTGCATCACACAGATAAGCAATCTGCCAGCTGCCTCTCCCCAGCCCTGAATTCCATCAGGCTATTTGCTTTCTCTTCCTCTGGCAATGGACCTCCTTCTCCTGTTTTTGATCAGCACCAAGTGGCATTACTAGCAAAACAGTCATTAGCCAGAAGCCACATCTGAGGCACAGTGGGGGAAGGATGGGTTGGCCTCTCCATTATTGCAGGTACTGAGAGAGAAAAAAAGAGAATGTTTTGAAATGTGATCACATTACACCGATATAGTGATTTATTTCTATGTGAGAAGAAAAATCATTTGCGTGTAAAGAGAGATGCAATGATTAGCTCTTGACACCTCGAGAGAGATGAGAGAGAACGTGATCAGACAATTGCTTATATAATAACCTGTCCTGACAGAGAGAGGAGACTCATCTGGTCATACTTGTGAGTCCCTTAGCCATAGGGGCCATTAGAAACAGAACCGATAAGAGGAGTTGCACAGCAAGTTACTGTTTCCAAGCACAGTATAGACATCACCACAAAATGCACCAAAGTGCTCAATTATATCTAACAATTTGCATTGAATGTTTCATATTTCAGGCTTATATTTGTATACATACCTTTATAAGATAATTAACATTTATTTTATAAATAGAGGGGTTTCTTATGGCAGGGATCACTTTTGTTTGTGCTTAGGGTTTCTTTAAAACTTAAATATAATTACACTTTAGCATATAACTGCTACAGACTGCCTGCTTGAGAAGAGGTGTGCTATGAACAATAGTAGTTTCACTAGTATTAAAATTCTAAAGACTGAGATAAAGGTGGGTCATATTTTGGGACCATAATATTATAAGAAGTGGCTTGACTATTCTGAGGGCTGTTGCTTCAGAAAGCCTAAAATTATAAATAAATTAAATATTGTTATTATTTATTTGTTCTCATTGAGAATAGGCCTGAAACCATGTAAAACATGTACATGCTTCCATTTATTAAAGTGGAGTATATTGGTACAGCTGGACAGGCATATATACACATATGCCTTTTTTAATTATTTTGTTAAAATTCACTTTTCAATAAATAATTTAATTACCTAATTAGTATGCTTATGCTATCTACCAATGAACATATGTGAATTTCTGATTCTGTCCCTTAGCTGAAATAAAATTTCTGGCCTTGGCAAGGCTAATATAGGTGTAAGCACAATTAAATAAAAATAATATAACACTTTTGAACTTGCCAAAATAAAACTTCCCTTAAGAGATTTAAATTATTATTTATTATTTATTCACAGAATATCAGATAATCATTATTGGTAGACCTGGTTAAGATGTCCACATAATTATACAAAATAATTTAAAAAACAACCAAAAAATCCCTGCCATTTAGTAAAAACAGTAACCTCCAATGTGTGCCTCTGCTTGTTCAGGGGTAATGAGGGGAAACAAAGAACAACAAGCAGGAGCTGCCCAACATAAACATACAGGGGAAAGTATTTAGTGCAAACTACCAGCCAGCAGCTAACGGCCCCTAATTGTGCCCTTTGTAATCTGATGCCTACTATAAACACACACTTAAAATCGATAGACAGTGTAAAACTCAATCTAAACAGACACACCTGGCTGTCAGGTGCAGCATAATCAGGTGTGTTTTAGAGAGACTGAGGTCAGCCAGGCTGTTTGATTTATGATGAGGTGATGATTTGAAAATGTTATTTTTTTTACTGATCTGTTAATCTATACAGATATTTTTATGTTTTGAATTTAATTAAAGAAAATACTGAAAAACACTGTTTGCAGTAAAAATGTGTCTACTGTATGAAGTGCAAAATGTTTAGCACCAGATCAGTGGACTCATAACTGCATCCTCTATAACCTCTATAACAGGCTTTTCACCTTTTGGGGTTCTATTATAACATTTGTTGCGAGGGTAGATCAATTGGATTGTTGTATGTCCAGACATCAGTGGAGGCAAAGGAATCCTTATTCTGTTACAGTAGTTACAGTAATAGTACTTTCCTGTCAAGTTCAGCAGTGCAACCAGAGGTCGGTGAGTTTTGCAAAGTAAAGACTCAATGCCAATTACTCAGTTGTCTTTCCCTTCAGAAATATCATTTACACAAAACTTAAACTTCATTGCCAACACTTAACAATATTTACATTTTAAAACAATAATTTATGTGATTTATTTGACCTTCTTTAAACAGTTTTGTGACTGAAAATAATACTGTCAAACTGTGTGGAAGATTTAACAGGTCATGATGTGTCAATGTGGGCTTATGTTTTAAGATAATCTTCAAACAAACATTTTCACTTTTTTATACAAATAACTTAATGTAATGTTTTCTATAGTACTGAATGACATATATATCTTTCTGGTATTTCAGTAACAACTGAAATACTTAAAAGCCCAGAAAAAGTACTGAACCTGCTGGGTCAGCAAGGTCAAAATCTAACATGTTTCCAAAACTTTTGATCAATAATGTAGTTCATCACAGACTTCATGACATGAACAACAACAGGATCCTGTGTCATCTATGTGTTAAAATGACACACAGCTCACATTTGTGTTTACACAACAAGTGTAGACAACTCTTGAAGATACTGAAATTCTGATGAGAAGCAAAGCGCTGTTGCTCTTGCTTGAGGTGTTACTACACCATTATCTGAAAGTCATCTAGGTCATTCAACTGGTATCTTGTCTTGTTCTATATAATATTTAGGATAATGTTACTTTGAGTTGAAGAAATGGACAAAATTTGAATTTTAAAATGAAAAATGAATTAAAATATCATGTCTATATGTCTGAGGATAGTCCACTAACGTCATCATTGTGTCACTTTGTTTGTGTGGCTTCATCACTGAATTGGGAAATGGAGGTGGCAGAGTGAAGTATGCCCCTATGAAACTTAATCCAGACAATCTGCAGAATACCCCCCCCCCCCACACACACACATGCTTAATGAATTCCAATGCACACCAGATCATGTTGAAGTTCTCCATGACTGATGGATTATTCTTGCATTAACTCAAAACAGATTAACCCATGCACTATGTATTTTTGTATTTTTTGTTCTCTATCTCTGACCCAGTACTGCCAGGTTATGTGAAACCAAAGAGGCACCAAGTTAAGAGTAGATAGAGCTACCCAAAAATTAAGTTTCATCCTTTCTATCATCCTATCATCCTTTTTTGGTTCATTATACATTTTTAGGATCTCATTATTTGACATAAATTAAAAATATTTATGATATCTCTTGTTTTAGATTTTTGCACGCCTTTCAAACATACTTTTATTAAAATATTGTGTAGCAGAGGGGCATAAAGTAAAATAAAAATTAAAAAATGTTTATAGACTAACAGTCTTCTGAATTGTTTATTGTAAAATGTTAACAGTAATTTTCAAATAAAATTAGGTAATAAAAACAGGAAATCACCACAACATGATGACACATGAAAGCTATGTTGACTTAACTGGAACCAAATATAAAAACAAAAATCCTTGTTATACTGGTGCCGTAGATACTGCTACTATTAGGGCGTGCTTTGTTTTGGGTAAGGCCTAAGCCTTACTTTGCCCTTCTGAATTCAAGTGCAGAAACAGAAAACAATAAACTGCTGTCATTGGTGACATCTGCAGCTCCCTCACTGGCTATCTGGCATGACCTTTATAGGCCATATCAGACAGTGTATGGCCCAATGGCTTTCACCTGCTCACATACATCTCATTGAGGTATAAAGACTCAGCAGCATTTACGCTGCAGGACACCACTTTAACCACTGACTGTTAAGAGCACTTGACTTTCATTTAGGGGCATCAGTTTGTGCACCTGTGCTCCTGACGTATGATATTTGTGCTTTTACCAGCAACAATTGAGACACAACAAAGAGCTACAGTGACATTGACAAAATGTACAGCTTCAAATGTACAGCTCAATGTTTCAGTTTTATTTTGAAATGGAAAACTCTACATCTCATACAAGAGCAATTTTGTCAGTTAATTAGACCATCGTACAAGTGGTATAATTGTACAGTGTTGTGGTGGCATTTGATGGTAAAAAAGCAATGATAGTAATAGGAAGAGTGGTATAAAAATATGAACCTAATCAATTTTCAAGTCGTATGCCTATTCTTCAATTGATGTCAATATGGCTTTCCAGCTAGGGACTCAGTGATGATCAGTGAAAATAAACAGATTCCGCCATCTGTCGGTGAAACTGCTTAAGACGGAGAAAGCTGTTTATTTATTCCTCGGGATGTCGGTTAATAAAAGATGAAAAGAGACAGTAACAAAACTTGAAAACAGAACTAGACCAACTAGTCGCCGTTCTTAATTATGTTGGCTAGCGAAAGCCAACATATTATTGTTTGATTTAAACGTATTATTATTATCTTCTGGGAAAAACGTCGGTACGTAAATCTGATAACCCACATAATGTTTAAAATATTACTGTTGATGTGTCACGAAATGTAGTATTAAGGGTTGTTATAGTAAGAATATTGTTTAAACAATATCTTATGCTCAACGTTTTTTAAGGTGTCAGTTCCAAGTGATCAACGGGCGGTCGGTACTTGGCCGAGAACAGTCTTAATAAATAAATATTTAAAAAAAGTTGCCATTGTACTTTTGACTGAACTTTTTGCTAGTCTTTATTTACTATTATACAAATTTTCGCTATGATGTGTAAAAAGATAAAAGCGCCTGTCGAATGCATAAATTTAAACAAATGTTGTGCTGTGGATTACAAATACAGTGAAGATTATCAGTGTAAGATGTACAAACCACAACTGAACGAAACACACTATGCCGGGGTGGTAACGCCGTAAATGAGTGCTACCTGTCGCGACATTCCCTACTCTGCCTTCTCTTATGACCAGCATTTTAATTCCAGTAAAATCTACATACAGTTCCCAACACAGGTATTGTTTAATGTAAAACAAATTGAAAATTAGCGCACAGGCTGTAGATTCATTAAATTCAATTTTACGCTGTTTCCTCACAAAAGCAGTTCATTCATCTTAGTGAAACCTTTTTCCTAAAAACGGTCTCTGGTCCCCTTCCCTGTGTACCACAGCGTTATGGATTTTTATGCTAAGATTGCAGGCTTGGCTGTAGGCGTCTTTGGCTGTACCACAAGCCCCATAATCCTTTGTGCATCCACATTAAGTTTGACTTCCGGTTGGCTGTGCTTGTTGTTGTCGGCTGTAACGAGCGTCGGTTTCCAGGGTGAGGATGGATCAGACAGATAAACTCACATGATATCTCTTTAAAACACACAAATCATATCTGCACACACAGACAGTGACTGTCAGGAAGGAGTGCCACCACAGCGGGTGAGTTTAAAGAGAAAACTGCGATAAAACTTTGCGAAACACTCACAGTCGTGCCCAGTTAATACGATTCAAATAAATACTGAGCCAGTAAATACCGAGCCTCAAACGTCTGTATCTCATACACTGTCTTATATCGAGAGCATATGTCAGCGTGCTAAAATAAATGTAAAACGCTAAATGTTGGTGAAGTATGTTCTTAATGTTTAGATGAAGTCTACAAACAATCATGAAATTATGTTTATATTGTGGTGTTACATGAAACAGCTAATCGAGTGACCTCGAAAAGCATCTTAACTCCGTACAGATCCAATAATAGCTTTCTAATCAGATTACCAATGGAGGAGCTGCTCTCTTTCTGACACGCTTTCATTGTTTAGCGGCACGTATGCGGATATTTGTAGTGCATTGAGTTTTTAAACTAAATGTGAAACTGTTTGTTTGTGTGTTTACCTATTGTTTTTTGGCACATTGTACTCTCTTTTATATGCGGTTTGTCAGTATGCCTATCTGCCAAGAAAATGCTATTATTATTAACATATCTGTCAAATACTATCATATATAGCATGATAGTATTTTTGTGCTGTTTTAAATGTATGCTTGTATAAACGGATAGTTCACCCAAAGAGACGTTTAGCAGAACATCTGAGTTGTTCTTTTCCACACCACCATAAACAAAAAAAACAGTGGTCCATACATATTGTTTACTATTTGTCGTGGCCATTATGTTAAGCAGAATTTTTTTTTAGGAAGAAAAGTGTTTATTTGCTATGAGTTAATTTCCTTTTTTTCCCTTTTTTCTTCATGCAAAATATTTTGGTCATTCAGAGCAGTTTTGAAAATATAATTCAATAATCTTGTAGACTAGCTGACTCGTTTGCCCTAAAAGACTGCAGTCAACTCTGAAAAAGAAACCTTTAAAACGATGCATTATCATGCTAAAACTAGTTCAAAAGAGATTAGAGGAAATGCTAGTATATTTTATTAAGCATGCATTTACCAGGCATGTGTTCAGTCATATGCTGTCGAGTGCTACGTGAGATGCCGTTTCTCGGATAATCAGTTGCAGGCCTAAACGTAGAAGGTTTACTGCCCCAAACATGGTTTTCATTTGTAAATGTTTGATTGATGTGAGGTATTACAGAGAGTTTTATTCGAGATTTCATAAAATTGATTTATAGATTGACTATACTATATGCAGTTTGAAGGTTGTTGGTAAACAAATTTATCAGTATTCCAGTTGATCTCCGGAATAATGAAAAGACAAACTCAACCAGCAAGCCCAGATGGAAGACTTAACACTTTGTGTGTGTGTGTGAATGACAGAGTTTCTAATTCAGAGAGAATCTTCTCTACACAAAAAAATGTGCGGATGTGGGCAGAAGTAATTTTTTGAATTGTGAATTATTGTTGACAGGAAAACAGTGCTACTCTGTGCTACTTCGTTTCTGTCTTCTTTTTAGTGCCAACACTAGGATGGAGAGGAGTTCACTGCCTGACTTTTCTTAAGCTTATATGCAGGCAGGAATGAGCAAGCGTGTTATCTGAGAGGAAGAGAGAGCTATTTGTCAGTGCTGTGTTTCTGAGTGAAGCTGACACGCAATGAACCGCTACACAACACTCAAGCAGCTGGGCGATGGGACCTATGGCAGTGTCCTGATGGGTAAAAGCAACGAGTCTGGAGAACTAGTGGCCATCAAGAGGTATGTCAAACATTTTAAGTCGAAGTCATTTTAGACTAAGTCTAAAATCGAACCAGTAATTTCGAACCAGTGTTCCAGGCACTATAACATCATGTCTTAAAATATCTGAAAGAAATTTAAAATGGGATAATAATTCGCACCCAGCCTTAGCTGACCAGATTCTTTTCTGCTTGTGAAAGGCAGTTTTAGCTGAATGTGTAGTCTACTTAATTTACATTCCTGCTTTTCTTTGAGGTTGGTATTTTCTTTTAAAAAATTGTATTAACCTGCTTCACCTGTAATATATCTTTTCGGCTAATGTCAACAAGACTCTTAGACTCTTGTGGACTGTCCACTCAAAATACCTTACTGTGTTCTGGTGTGTAATGCCCACTTTTCACTATTCCTGGATTACGGCACGCTGTATTATTTTTTCACTTGATTATATGTCAGCTAACAGAAATAAAATTACTTTAAGAGTAATCTCGATGTCATTTAGCCATTCGCAGCTGACCACACCTGCTGTAAAGAGAAGGGCTGCTTTTTAAACACAAAGGACTGTTTTGTTGTAATGAGAAACGTGTCTTTGGTTTACACTAATTGTCCTAAGTGCCTGCAGTGAGTCAGCCTCTGTACTTAGTACAGTATGTACATGTTTGACCGCTTTCTAAGTCCTTATATATCTCAAACTCTTGCCATAAATAAATCATAACTGTGTCTGCGCTGACCATTAAGACATGTTTCACAGTCATTATATTGCTATGGTCTGTGATCTCTTATAGTGGGTTTCCTAACAAATTTGCATTACCCAAACTCCTTTGGCATTGAACTGAGTGGGTTTGGGCAAATGGTTGACACATAATGTGGTTTGACACATTATTAATGGCAGCAGGTGATGTGAATTATAAATGCCTCTCTGAGATGTAGTGACTGTGCAGGAACAAGCGGTTACCATGCAAATTGGTACTCAGGTGACAGTGAAAGGGGTGAAAGTGGCCTAGCCTGTGTCTCAGTATCAGCTGCTCTCTCTTACATAACCTCTCATGGAAAGGCCAGTATGGAGACTTAAATGAACACTTAGGTGATGACACAAATAAATCACTTAGAGCTGAACTGATGCATTGAGTTAAAGAGTCCTAATATAGAACACGTCACTGATACGGGACCAGTCTGTGATCCGGGACCTAAATGTTCTTAACACTGATACTCAGTGCTACCAGTTGTGGCCTACTGGTTAGTGAGTTGGGCTAGTAATCGGAAGGTTGCTGGTTTGATTCCAGCACTGGGGGGTTGCAACTGAAGTGCCCTTGAGCAAGGCACCTAACCCCCAATTGCTCCCCGGGCGCAGTAACTTGCTGCCCACTGCTCCGGGTGTGTGTGTGTTCACGAGTTGCAGTGTGTGTTCACTCCTCACCAGTGATGGGTTAAATGCAGAGGTCACATTTCAGGTATGGGTTACCATATTCTGACGAATAGGTCACTTTCACCTTTTCACTTTCACTTTTCACTAAATTATTGTTGGTCATGTGGTACAATATATTGTAAAGACATCACAGGTACAGTATATTAGCAGTATATTAACATTGTTTCTTAATAATGGGGCAGTGAACTCAGATGATAGACTGATTGATATGAACTGTTTGTTGCTAAAGAAACCACGGAGATGAGTTCAATCATTTTTTTTACAGAATGAAGAGGAAGTTCTACTCTTGGGAGGAGTGCATGAATCTGAGAGAGGTCAAGGTAAGAATCATAGTTTAGCAACTTTAAACATGGCATGAAGCCTTATTTAAAGAGATTTTATGCTTATTAACAAGTTCATTGTCTACTAGGATAAATATACAGTTCTAAAAACACTAGTTTTCCCATATCGTACGTTGCTGCAGCACAAGAGTTTTTCTCTTCTCTTGCTCTTTTCACCCTCTGACTGTCTCTTTAAAGCCCCTTCAGAAACCACCCTGCTCTGTTTGGTCAGGTGTTCCACTCCGTAACATTACATTTTGTAGTTGTTTAAGTATACCTCCACACTTTATCTCTCATTAAGAATATAAGATCGGCAATTTTGTTACAAAGTTTAAGGTAAAAAATGGCTAAATAGAAAACCCTTACCAAAACAAGTTATAACTTAGTATATACAAGTATATACAAGCATATAAGTTAGCCAAACAATACCATGAATTGCAGATGAAACATTACAGTTTGTATACCAAACTGTAATATACAAAACCATATCCATCCCTACACTTATAGACAGGGTAGGAAATCTTCGACAGACATGTTTAGTTATGCTGGTTAAAAGTCTTCACATCCTATGTAAACTGGTCTTAATACATTTATATAATAATATCTTTTGTGGAAAGTGGAGGACCATAAAATGTTTGTCAAGTCATTGCATTTGGTCCAAACAAACCATTTGCATAATTTTACACAATGTAGGTAAATTTGGACCTGCAGCTTATAAGGAAAATCATTTCAATTCGATTATGTTAGCTAGAAGGTTAGTTCTGTGTTTCAGCACTGCAGAAGAGATGACATTGTAGCAGATACAGTCATAAAATATAGCTGCAAGCAGCAGTTACAGCCCATCAAGCCAAGCACTAAGATAAGTATTTGTGGACATCTATGAGATAAGAAAAAGCAGTTAAAACAAAACAGGTAAAACCCATTACAACAATAAAACAATATATTACTTTTGACCAATAGGTGTCACCAATTTCTTTTATGAGGCAGTCAGGATGTTGTGACAATGACACCTACAAAGTTTGTGAATATATAAATGTTTTGCAAAGATGCAGTCTGTTGTATTATTGACACAGTATAAGAGAACAATATGAGCAAATCTTTATGAGACTATGGGGATGTTGTGACACTGACATCTACAAAGTTTCAAGTCAATACACAAACGCTGTGTAGAGATACAGCCTGATTTTCATTTTATATGATTGCCATCAAATTTATTGGTACAAGAGAATGATTTGAGGAATCAACATGAATTTCATAACTATGTTGGGAGTCTCTCTAGATGCTACATACCTAGTTTCAGGCAAATTGGCGGGAACATTTTCATGATGAAAAACAATTTTATAGGGTTATATATGTGTTGGAATCGACATGAGCCAAGGAATCAGAAAAAAAGAATTTTGTTTCTGGGACTTAAGAGTCAAAAGTTATGAGTATACACGAGTTAAAGTTAATAATAAGAAAACTAAGGGGTGCAATGGGCAATAATAATACAGACTAACAAATGCAATAATAATGCAGATAGCATTAATAATACAGATTGTGATTCTGAAGTACGGTGCCAACAAAGTAGAAACTTTACCATCATTCGTGTATATGCCTTTCACAAAAACATTTGGAATATTGTATCTAGAACTTACAGTTAAAAACTTATGGGCATAAACGTGAGTGCTGTTGGTGGCGCTGGAGGTGGAGACTCCAAGTTTGCTATGGTAACAATTTAGACATCATCTGTGTGCCAAATTTCAGAACGGTCCTATTTATGGTTCTATGGCTGCCATAGACTTAATAGTGGAAGAAGATGATCACTTCAAGCATCGATGACAGGTGGAAGCATTATGGGGGGTTACTAATTAGAGATTAATTCTGTTAATCTGTCTGTTCTAAAAAAAAGTCTGTCTTTTGAAAGTGCCATACTTCCATCTGCCAAGTGGTGGTGGCTGACTGTGACTCACAATAGCCACCTCTATGTTATCAGTCCCTAAAACCAAACAGGAAATCACTCAATGCATGCAGAAGATGTGAGCCACTTTCCGTTCCTTCACTTTTTATTTTTTGCCATTAATTTATTGCATTGCCATGGCAACAATGTTCAGATATCAAAAATCCCTTTACAATTTAGCATCTTTAATGTCTTGGCATAATATTTGCCAAATTTGATGATTGAATTCCATAAATCCCTTAGGACTATTTAAAAATTCAGAGCCTGGAATTGCCAAAAAAAATCCACATACAATCCAAAATGGCTGACTTCCTGGTGGGCGGAGCTAATGAATGTAATTTTGAAAGTTGTCCATCTTAATGAGAACAATACCAAGTGTGGTAACCGTAGGCAATACTAACCCTGTTGCTGTTGATGTGTGTTACAGTCACTGAAGAAACTGAATCATGCTAATGTCGTGAAATTAAAGGAGGTGATACGTGAGAATGATCACCTGTACTTCGTCTTCGAGTATATGAAAGAAAACCTCTACCAGCTGATGAAAGACAGGTATGAACTGATTGTTCTATTGTTGTCTTTGTTGGGTCACAACATGATGATTTTCACTGTCGCCATTTAACATTTGACAGCTGTACTGATTCTCTGTCTCCAGAACCAAATTGTTCCCAGAGTCAGTCATCAGGAATATAATCTTTCAGATATTACAGGGACTATCATTTATTCATAAGCATGGTAGGTCACAGGGCCATCATATTCATGTCTAAAAAACTACAGCAACTGAGTCTGGTGTCAGATGTAGCAATAGTCTCTTTGGTGACAAGATGTGTGAGAGCTCAATCTGAAAAAAAAAAGCATGCTTATGATTTACTGTCTCAGTAAGTGTATTACAAGCAGTTAATTCAGTTCAGTTTTATTTATGTAGTGCTTTTCACAATGTTGCATTGCTTCAAAGCAGCTTTACAAATAATGAAAAATAAAAATAGAAAAATAGTCAAACATGTACAACATGAAAAACAATATGTGGTATTATTGCAAATTTTAATTGTTCCTGTCATTCCTGTCATTACGTGCAAAGGCTCATACCTCTCTCAGTGTTCTATAAGAGGGTAATTTGTTCAGACTGCCTACTAAAAGAGTATATACTTTTGAGATTATGCGATATTTAGTCAATTAACATGATAGATGATAGGTATCATATTAAGCAAGATATGCCGCTCCATCTCACATGGAGATGGCGCACAGAAAAGAGGCAACGTTATGGGGCAATAATATCATAAAATACCTGAACATTACACAATGAAAAAACTGTAGGGACTGTAATTAGACCATTATGCTAAAAACAGTATTAACAGTTTACAAAATCCTAAGATAAGGTTACAAGCAGAGATTGCAACAGAAGCATTGTGTTACTAATTGTAGCTATAACATTACAAAAATATAAAATATAACTAGGCTAGAGGTGGGTAAGTAAATAATCAAATCAAATCACTTTTATTGTCACATCACCACAGCACTTGTGCCTAGGTGAGTGAAATTCTTAGGAGCATGCTCCTGACAGTGCAGATACAATTAACATTTAGACATTCTGATCCCGGTTTGTGCGGGATCAGATGCTGCGGAGGCTTCTTCCTGAGGGCAGCAGAGAGAGCAGTCCGTGGGACGGGTGGTTGGGGTCACTGATGATCCTCTGGGCTTTTCTTATACACTGCCTGGTGTAGATGTCCTGGAGGGAAGGAAGCTCACATCCAACGATGTGGCGGGCAGTTCGCACAACCCTTTGCAGAGCTTTGCGGTTGCCAGCGGTGCTGTATCCGAACCAGGCAGTGATGCAGCCAGTCAGGATGCTCTCCACAGTGCAGGTGTAGAATGTTCTGAGGATGCTGGGGCTCATTCCAAACTTCCTCAGCCGTCTCAAGAAGAAGAGGCGTTGATGTGTCTTCTTCAGCACAGCTTCTGTGTGAGCAGACCATGGGAGATCCTCACTGATGTGAACACCGAGGAACTTAAAGCTGTTAACCCGCTCCACAGGTGCCTCGTTGATGATGATGTGTGTGTGTTCTCTGCTCTGTCTCCTGAAGTTCACCACCAGCTCCTTGGTCTTGTCAATGTTGAGTGAGAGGTGGTTCTCCTGACACCATCTGGTCAGGGTGCT
>JAZGTJ010010282.1:0-18292 GCA_036877575.1 Botia almorhae | reverse complement strand
ATATTTAAACTGTTTCCTCCTGTCAGACTATCAAGGCCACTTCTCCACTGGGTGACCCAAGGGTAACTTATAACTTGGAGGATGGATTGGTTCCGGAGAGCAACATGCCTGTTCGTTTCTACCTAACCCCAAATCGTGAAGATGGCTCTGCCTCTATCCTTGTTGCAGAGCCCCTGGATTATGAGACCACCCGCAACTTCATGCTTAGGGTTCGAGCTCAGAACGTGGCTCCTGTACCACTAGCAGCCTTTACCACTGTTCACATAAACGTCACAGGTAATGAACATCTTTTTGACCAAGAAGAACAGAAATGAAATAAGAGATTGACAGGTATCTGTCTGTGTGTTACAGGTATCTATCTACATATAGTTTATTGATAAAGTAAATACACCTGGTAAAAGTCTTTTTGTTACATTCTTTTCTAATTTAATACTTTTTAATTATATGATAAACATAACAATTTAAGTGAAACATTAAACATTTAAACCCATTTAAACTGTTAGGAATCCATTTCATGTATTAATACTATTCAACCCCTTTACATGTTAGCTGCATTTTATCAAGTAATCCATTCACACTCCTGAACTCAGATCATTACTGAATGCATCACAAGGCTTGGTAGCCACAGTTCTGTAATACCCTTTATTTTATCCCATCCTGTCTGTTCCTTTCTGCTTAAGTAGAAAGCCTTTCCACCCTCCTCTGTAATTTACAGAGTTTGCCCTCCAGTGTTAATCTGGCTCTCTTCATGCATAATACCTTTGCTCTCCTCCAGTTATGGCTGCTTCATAATCCTGATACAGATACAGTGACTTACAAGATGTATGGAAATATATTTGAAATTGAGGAAGGGCTGGAGGGAGGGAGGAGGTCTTAATTCAGGTTTTACGGCTTTGGCTGATAGAAAATTAAAACCTTATAGTGCATCAGATGGTGATTAGTGTCTGGATTCATTGAACCCATTAAAGACCCTAAATTTTAATGGCCTCATGTCCCTCGCTGTACAGAGAACAACACATTTTAGTAAAGTAGTATTGGTATTAATTTCCTCTGAACTATTAGTATGCACTTTAAGATAAGTCAGATTTGCTTCTGATGGAAAAGTTAAAATTTTTAAAGGATGTTTCTAACTTCACAGTTTGCTGCTTGCTTCTCCATATATAAGAGATCAAACTTGTATTATAGCTGCAAACAATACACAAATAAAATTTCAGTATAGTAATGGATAGTTAAACTGTAACTACAACTGTTGTGGGGAGCCAAGGCCACATTTTTTTCTTTGAGTGAAAGATAAAGCAACATGAAATAAAGCCAGCCAAAAGTCTTAACTTTTTGCACTGAAAACAATCAAAGCAAACTGATGAACATATTATATAAATTTTCTATTACGTTTTTTAACAGATGACTCACAAGGGTAATATGTAGCTACAGTATTTGTAATGACTTTATTATATTAGCTATTGCATTATGGCCTTTATAATGTGACTTTGTGAACTGTCTGCTATTGACAGATGTCAACGACAATGTTCCATTCTTTACGTCCTCTATATATGAGGCATCTGTGACGGAAGGAGCAGAGATTGGCACATTGGTTTTCCAAGTGTCAGCTAATGATCTTGACCTGGGGCTGAATGGGAAGGTATGAAATTGTGTTTTTCGAGTTGTCTATGTACTCAGTCAGCATCTGTGAATGAATCTGTTAACAAATTGTTTCTGTTATTATGCTTAGATCCCTGAAAAGATCTATACAAAAGACAGGATGAACAGAATAAACTATAAATCCAAAAACTCACTATGCCCTAAATCTAATTTATTTGTACTGATAAAACGTTGACAACTGTTTCTTAGAATTCTTTCTTGAGTGGGAAGCCAAACAGATATATAGCTGGGTTCATGACTGAATTGAGGGATTTCTTCTTTTTAAAACCACTTTCTTCATGTTAGAATTATTATTTTCAAAGCCATGCTCTCTGTTAACAGAATTACTTACAATAGGTTATGTAGTAATAAAGTCTACCTCAGTGTAAACTTCCATTCAGTTCTGAGGGAGACTCTCCTGTCGCCTAGCTAAACACAGGCCTCGGCATTAGAATCAGCACCTTTTCAGTGAAAAAAGTAAAATGGGTCTGAAAAGGGCCTTTGAGCAGTACTTTGAATCACTAGTACCATGCCATTCAACTTTGAATGATGAGTATCATTTGTGGGTACAAATGCTAATATCATTGTTTTCTCTCCAACAGCCCCAATCCAAATCCCCTCTGTGGCAGATAAGATTGCCGAATGTTTTATTAACCTGACCCCTGCAATCATTATATTATGCTATTTACATTTAATTCTGCCCTTTTATTTGTGTTCTCTGCTCTAATGCAGCCGGCAGGGCATCATTTAATACCCACACCATGCTGGTTTTATACAGCCATTCAAAGCAGTTTGTAAGATAATTGTTGTTTGGGGCTTGTTGAAACAGCAGTTGGCACCTCTTCATCCATTCAATCTTTTTAGGATACCCAGATTAGCTTCATTATTCTTAAGATGAATGGCCTTGATTTTTACTTTTTCTGCCTTTGCGTTGGGTCAGAGCTCAGGGTGAATTCGTTAGATGAGAAGCTGGCAGTACTGCACTGTTTATTTACTTTGGGTTGAGAGAAGTGCGGTGCTCGTAAACATTTACACCCAGAATGACACTCACATGTACACAGACAGGCCAGCATTCATTATGAACATATTTTATTTATTTATTTATTTGATTTTACGCAACCCTATGTGAATTGGCTTGAAAAGCACAGTTTTTTATGTTGTCAACTTTTATTATTGAAGTGTGGGCAGTACGCTTAAAGTCTTTATCCCTTTTATATCTGATAGGCTTTTGTTATGCCATAGCCCTCAACCAATGTTTGCTGCATGCCAGTAAATTGCAAGTTCTGCATTTGGGAACAGCCATTCCCATTGTAGACAGTTTCAGATGCAAACATCTGTGTAGTGCAGGATAAGTAATCATTTTTTATTATGTTTTTATGTAAAAGAAAGAATGCCAATTTCAAATGTGTGTATTTGCTTAAAGTGAATGTTATTGATGTTTAGGAGAAAATTAGCATATAGATGTCTTTAAAGCTAACACACACAGACCTAAAGCAACAGCATTCTCATTTTGATTTCATGTGCAGTCTTTATCTTCCCTGTGGCAGGTTCATATGTCATTTCTACAGCTTTTTATTCATTTTTTCATTTCTTTTCAGCTGTCTTTTTATCATTTCTCCCCCTGGCTCAGATCACATATTCTCTTCTGAATGACCGCAGTGGAGACTATCAGTACTTCCGCATTCATTCTGAGCTGGGTGCCATCTACACAGAGGCTGTGTTTGACCGCGAGACCAAGGGATCCTACCTGCTGGAGGTGAAGTCAGTGGATGGCTGGGAGTCTGGCAGGCCGGGGAAGCATGGGCAGCCCAACTCAGGTACAGCCAACCTAACGACTAACTCAAATTATAAGCACATATAAATAGATTAATCAGGGTAAAATGCAGGGAAATTTTGAGAATATTCTCATTAATTTTGTATAATTGATTTGTACTGTTCTTCTGCAGTAATAAACATTGGACACCAATAGTTTATGGGACACAAAACACTATTTTATAGAACAACCCACCTACAGGCCTGAATGTGACCGATTAATAGACAATAGTTTATTTGTATACTACTTGGCTACATTTATGTGGACCCCTTTCTAATTGACATAATTAGACATAATTAATATATAAATTTGTCTCTATCAACATTGTGAAAATAATCAAACAATTTTGAGACTACATTATACAGAACAACAGAATAAAAAGTTTAAAACTTGTTTTCATAAATTGCATGACATGTTGCATGGCAGACATTAGATTAGTAGACTAGAGCTAGCCTAAGTGTCATGAAAATGTATTTTTCATACATTGTTTGGATTTTTAAAAGTGTAGTCTGCATTGCATTTTTGACAGCATAAACAGCCCTCTAATATTTAAAGAGAGCTGGACAAATAATCTTATTTGTGACATTTCTGCTGTTTTTTTATGTTGATAAAGGTGCCAGAGGGGAGGGTCAAATTTTAGACAGTTGCTCTGTGAGACAAAATGGGTGTGTTCCAATGATGCTGTCTGCATGTTGAAATGGGGCGAAGACGCTTACTCTAGCACAATGACAAACGTAGTGAGATGCTTGCAACATGTAAATGCTAATTGGGCAATGTTATGAAGAGATCCTGTCAGAAGCATCAGCATTTCAAGAAAACACAAAGTGTTGCGCGAGTAGAAAATCCCACAACGGAACCACGCCTGTATGTTTTCGAAAAGAAAACCATGTCTTTGTGGTGAAGCTCTAAAGAACATGTCAGCCTGTCACAGAATGGCAGCTGAACATTTACCATGTTTTTCACAAAGTAACATAACACATCAGACAAAAAACGGGATCAAGATTCAAATCAGATGCTCCAGAATTCCTTTATCTACTGAGTCAATCTGCCTCTCGCTGCTCTGACAGACAAAAGGCTGTGTAAAGGTCATAGCTGATTTTTTCTTTGTTTGTTTAATAGAGCTATTGTTTGTTTAGTGTATTTTTTGGTTTATTGTTTTGTGCTGTTTGGATTTTCAGTTTTGTTTGGATTACAAATTGAGGATTATTTGTAATATATGTGCAACCTGCTCTAATAAAAGCTAATAATTAGCTTTAGCATCTCTGTTTGGTAAATTATGTATTTATTAATAATTATATCACACAGAGCACAGACAATGTAAACAAGCATCTGTTTTGTCTTTTTTACATCTGCTTTTTTGCAACGTCACTTACTTCAGGCTAACAGGCTGTGTTTTGTAAACAAGGTGCAGTATATAAATTACGTAATTTCTATAAACAAGGAGATGTTTATGTTAAATAAACAAAATTTTTTCTAACAACATACAGTAGTACTATTGTAGTGCCAGGATAAGCTGGGTTGTGGTTAGGGAATAAGATGCAGATATTTGAGCTGAAATATCATGCAAAAATGTCACAACTGTTTAGTGAATTTGCCCCAGAAAATCTGCTGTCTCTCATGTGATGACTTCGGACACAATGCAGAGCCACAAACATAGAGGAAGATGAATAGATGGGTAGACAATGAATGAGACAAACACAGACACATGGAATAAAAAGATATAGAATTACCATAGAAAGGAGAGAGAGACACAGAGAGAGAAAAACACTTGAACAAAAGAGAGAGATAAGGAAAGAGACAAGAGAGATAATGGAGTAAAAACATAAATGAATAATCTTGTGTATGTGTGTGCGTGTGTTTTGTCTCTCATCAGATACCGCATATGTGCGTATTTTCATCAGTGACGTGAATGATAACAAGCCAGTGTTTTCACAGTCTGTGTATGAAGTTGACGTGGATGAAGATGCTGACGTGGGGTCCACCATCCTCACTGTGAGCGCTAATGATGAAGATGAAGGTAGGAGAAGATAAGAAGGGGCATTGGATGATGGATAGAATAATATGCTCATTTATAAGACAGAAGTGAGAAACATAGAATGATGGGTGAAAGTGAGGGTGGATTTTTGTTTGTACATTCTTGAAATCTTTGAACTTAACATGCCCCTAAAGTACGATGTTCTGCACCTGGTTTAACCTATTACGTGCAAAGTGAAACGCAAACCTCAAAAATAATTGTAATTATTAATAATAAAACTGTAATATGACTGTATTATGCATACTAAACCACTGAGTTTGACTTGCACGCATTGATATTAATGGAACACAGTGTGAACATGATTCCAGGATCACACGTGTCTCCAGGCTATTGTTGTCAAATTCATCTGTTATTTGCAATAACATCTGTAACACTTTCGAATACAGTGATCTGTTCACCAATCAATATACTCCGAGACCATCTGAAATGCTGCTCCCATGATAACCAACCTCATACATTTGTGGGGGATTGTGAGTTTGCTTACTTTTATACTGTTCTCTAGAAACACACACAAAGAAGATCCACATTACTCATCAGTCAGTCTGACTTTTTATACAGATCCTCTACAGGAGCACATAATTCCCTCTGGTCCAGTTGAATTTATACTGCATAAGGATTTGATGCAGAAGTAAAAAAGGGAATGTAGCATTCTTGTTTCAAACATTCATCATTATACAGCGTAGAGTGGCTAGACATTCCTAGAGCTGATAACTTTACCCCGATGAATAGATTTTAACCTTCACTGCAGCTCTATAATAACCCTGTCAGCCACTGGAGCAGAGCCATGGAAAACTGGTTAGCCATCATAGTACATCTGCTTTTCTATAAGGAAGCAGCATTTGATTCTGTGCATTAGCAGAAAAATATTAATCAAATATTCCCTAACACAATTTTACACACAAAGCAGCATAGGATGGCGAAGACAAAATAGCAGTAAGCCTGCTAATGTGTAATTCCCTATTTATGCAGATCTTAGAAACTGTAAAGTAGAAGTGTTTTTGCACTGCTTGCTTAATGATGTTATTTGTTTATAGTCTTTTTGCGTTTATAACCTACATAATAATACAAAATTACAGAAAACTAGTAATACAGAATTTAATAAAATAGCACACTCAATAACAACACATGCATGTTTGCATCTTTCACTGTTTAATTAACAGATTGCAGTGGGGAATCCAAACATGTTTTATTTCTTCTCTGGTTGTCTTCCATGCGCAGCTCTTGCAAGTCCTGTTTCTTTACTCTGTTCCTTTAAACACTGGTGAAGATCACATTTTTGTATAGACTCTTTAGTCTATTCTCTTACCTTTCTTCTACCTAATGAGCCGTGAAACTAAGCTGTAAATTAATCAGAATGCAAATAATTCTTACACAAGTTACACAAGTTACTTACACAAAAAAGCAAAGAATAAGAACAAGCCGGTTAGACTGATTTAAGATTTAAGGTATGTGACACTTGTTTTGTAAGTTATCATTTTCAAACGTTTTCTGGAGACTTTGAACTTTGGGTGTTTCAGTAGGAAAGCCAAGCTTGAACTGAATGGAACATTTGACTGAATGTTTTGGCAGGTTTGTTAAGGTACAAAGCAGGGTCTCAGGGCCAGGGAAACTCTAACAAAGTGAGAATTTTCATTAACCTTTGTTAAAAATGCTTTGGAGAGTTTCATTGTAGAAATATCTTTAATTCCTAATTTGAGATTTATTGGTCTATATATTCCCATGGTGGCAAGTTTCCAAGGCTACTCTCGACATTACCTGTAAAGGCCATTGAAGCAGTTTATTGTTCACCTGCCGCCAAAGCCTTGTTATGTTAATAAATCTTTTTTCTTTATAACCATTTTTAAACCCCGAAAAGTTTCTCATTTTTTACCCAAGGTTTGGCCTTTTGTGCAGTAGACTCTGACATCAGTGTCACAGAAATCGACTTTACTCATTATTCCTGATGTTGAGTCTGTGCAAAAGGCCTTTGAATGACTGGTGTGTAGACTTTAGCTGCGAGCTTGTCTTTGTGTATCTCTCTTTCTCATTTTTTATTAACTGTTTTCATTCCGCAGGTGCTAATGCCAAGCTGCGCTACCAGATTACATCGGGTAATGTGGGGGGTGTTTTTGACATGGAGCCTGAGGTGGGAACTGTTTTTATTGCACAGCCCCTGGATTACGAGCAGAACAAGCTCTATAAACTGCATGTGTTGGCCTCTGATGGGAAGTGGGAAGATTATGCTGCTGTAATAGTCACTGTAGTAAATAAGAATGACGAGGCACCCGTGTTCTCTGTAAACGAATACTACGGCAGTGTGACGGAGGAGCTGGACGGTTCTCCTGTATTTGTGCTGCAGGTAACTCGAGGGCTAGTGCTGTCTCCCTGTAGTGAATTGTTTATTATTTTAGAATTAGTTATTTTGAAAAAGCAACTGTATTTTTGTTCCCATTGCTTTTCTTGAGCAAAACAAAAATGTAAGAGTCCCCTCACATAAAAAATGGTTTGTGGAATGATTTTTGCACTTTCATGCTGATGTGAATTATACCATTTATCTCTTAATAATAGGCTATTTGAAAATTAATATTATAGCAGTTCAATTGGACATTTCCAAGGCTCTCATTATGTACACCTTGCTAGTGTGTTTTGGCTTCCATAATTATAGTAAAACCTATAATTGATTTGTTCTGAATGCTGAGTGTCTTAGCGGAATCACAATACAGGTTTTTAATCTGGACTCAAGGTTCAAGCTTTTTATTAAAGACCAAGTTTATTATTTGAATTTTTACATTTGACTTTAGTGATGTTATTTTGTCCAAGTGCTAAACTTAATATTCCTAAACTTTTTATAGAAAGCTGTTTCAGGTAAACTTTTCACATTTTAAAATGTTTAAATTTTGTTAGTTCAGAAACCAAAGTGTCGAATGGATGGATGGATAGGAACAAAGATAGGAAGATGGAAGAAGATAGAAAAAACACTTTTGTTTGAGTTGGTGCATAAAAATAAAGTTTCAATCAATTCTCTTTGATGCTGTAGGTTACAGCCTCCGACCCAGATAAGGATGCTGATCAGGAGGCTTTAAGGTATTCCTTGCATGGTCAAGGTGCTGAGAGTGAGTTCATCATTGACGAGGCCACAGGAAAGATTTACGCTCAGAGAACATTAGACCGTGAGGCACGGGCAGTGTGGCGTTTTGTAGTACTGGCCACAGATGAGGGCGGTGAAGGGCTAACCGGATTTACTGATGTCATTATCAATGTGTGGGACATAAATGACAACCCTCCCATTTTTGCTTGTGCCCCAGACAGTTGTCATGGCGATGTAGCTGAGAATTCCCTGCCTGGCACTCCTGTTGTGGAGATGACTGCCACTGATTTAGATGATGCAGCTATTGGACAAAATGCTGTTCTGGCCTACAGAATTGTGGGTAATGCTGCCCTCAATGGTGTTGACAGTGGCGCAGATGTGTTTAGCATCAACCCTGCTACTGGGACAATTTTAGTGGCCATGTCTGGCCTTGACAGGGAACAGACAGATACTTATGTCTTGGTGGTGGAAGCACGAGATGGTGGAGGTATGGTAGGAACAGCGACAGCCACAATACACGTGACAGATGTTAATGATCACATACCACGTTTTTTGGACCAGTCTTGCTCGGCACGTATTTCTGAGAGCAGTGAGCCCAACACTGCCATCAAAGAGCTGGCTGCTGAAGATGTAGATGCTGGAGAGAATGGTCAGCTGACCTTCAGCATAGTGGCTGGTGATCCTGAACAGAAGTTTTACATGGTAAGCCATCAACAAGAGCAGTGTGGAACTCTTCGTCTCAAGAAGCGCCTGGATTATGAAAGACCGGGCGAGCAACATTTTAACCTCACCATTAAAGTGGAGGATAGGGAATACTCCAGCCTGCTACACTGTACCATAGAGGTAGAAGACTGTAATGACCATGCCCCAGTCTTCATCCCACACTTTATACAGCTACCTGCAATACGAGAAGATGTTGCACCAGGAACTAGCATGGCAAGTGTGGTTGCCAGTGATTTGGACTCAGGGCTAAACCGGGAGATCACTTATAGCATTGCCTCAGACTCTGATCCGTACCATCTGTTCTCTGTGGACCAGTCAGGGTTGGTCACTGTGGTTAGTGAATTAGACCGGGAAAAGGTTGCACAGCATAACTTGGTTATATTAGCAACAGACCAGGGAACACCACCTTTGACTGGCACTGCAACTATCCAGATGGCTCTGCTGGACGTAAATGACAATGGCCCAGAGTTCGAGGCTGCCTATGCACCAATAGTGTGGGAGAATGTTCTGGGACCACAGGCCGTGCAACTAAACCAGAGCTCCACATTACTCAGAGCTATCGACCGAGATTCAGAGGAGAACGGCTTACCATTCTCTTTCTCTGTTCCTCTGGAGTATCGTTACAGCAATGACTTCCACCTGCAGGATAACGGAAATGACACTGCCACCATCATGGCCCTAAGATCCTTCGACAGAGAGAGACAGAAAGAGTTCCTGCTGCCCATCATCATGACTGACAGTGGCAGTCCACCAAAGACCGCCACTAGCACCCTCACGATCATTATTGGTGATGAGAATGACCATGCGCACACAGCTGGACAGAAGAAAGTATTCATAAACTGCCACAGAGGTAAATTATTTTTAAAGGTAAATACATTTTAAACACTATAAATATTTTATGGTGCTAAACAAATTAGTAATGGTGGTAAATAAATATTAAACTAATTAAGCTGACTATATTGCTTGGAGGTATATATACCTGCAATATGCCTGTTCTTGTATATATTATATAACGGTTTGTATAAACCAAGGCATTTTAAGTTTTTTATTTTATTCTAATTTATGAATCTACATTGTCATCAATGAACAGTGTTAAATTTTTAGATTTATGTCCTATGTACCAGATAGATGTTGTGTTTTTAAATAAGTCTAGATTGCTGGTTTGAGCACCACTGAGCACAAATAGTATTGCAAGTTAGTAATAGTAAGTAGCTTTAAATAAAAGCATTTCTAAATGTCTATTCAGGTCAGTTCCCCTTAAAAATTTTGTTTGTATGTATATACATAGTGTTTGTATATATAGTGTAGCTTTTTCCACTGCAAGTAGCAGTGTAGCATGACAAAACTCTGCATCACTGATATTGTATAGTACATCTTTTCAGCTGAATAAACTCAGCCAGTGAACATGTGTGATGTTAATTCTTCATGTAATGGTTGGCATGGGAATCTTTGGCATGGGAACCTATTTTCTCAAAAAAATGAAAAAGATGATTTACTTTTTTGAGTCTCTGAGCTGCATTTTTGGTTTTCTTTTGGAAACAAATGTTTAGATAAATGCAAAATGTTTAGATAAATTGCTGTCCTTTCAACCCAGTTTTATAGTTTAATAAAGTTAAACTAACTAGTTTAATAATGCTAGCAGTTTAATGTTGTTTAATTAGGAACTTTTACGATGTTTTTTGGCTATACAAATAGGTATTTGATTAAACTGTACATTATATCATAACATAGTTAACTATATCCTAAATATATCAGCTACATTTTGTTAGTAGCTTATAATGTTTTTTATACTTTTCTCAAAAGGCAAGCTTGACTGTACTTAAAGTTAAAACACTTCTGTGTCAAAGATGTTTTCCCAGCCCTGAAACCTAAACCGCAGATGGTCTTTCTCTAAAAGCAGGGCCAATTAGCAAAGTCTTCCATAACCAACTGCATCAAGTTATAAGTGTCAACGAATGTCTGCGTTTCTGAGTACTTTTCTAAGAACCATTCTGCACAGCGCTGAGTAATTGCAGCGACACACACTCAGACACTTAGACTGGTTCACACATAATGTTTTAACACTCTATATACTATATATACTCACATTTGATGTACATGCAGTGGTTTGACAGAAGGCTTTTATAATGATAGGAAGAATGCCCACCAATGTGCTGGGAAAGGTCTACTCACCAGATCCAGATGACTGGGATAACAAGACATATGCCTTCGAGGGACATGTTCCTAAGTGAGAACTGTTTTTATTCTCCACTTTAATTTTGCCTTCTTTTCCTTTCTGTGTCAATATCATTGCATCATTCCATCCATGACGTTAACATAGTTCTACAGTACACGTCTCCGTGTTAAAATAATACTGAATTTACATCCGATCAGAATGTTACTTCTGAGAAATATTTGGCCTAATAGGCTGTTGATTTTTGCAGGGAATTTGAGTTCTCTAAAAAGGCATCAGAGATAAATATCTGCAATTAACAAATATATACAATGAAAGAAAACATCCTTTAAATTAAATCCTTTAATGTTTTTCATACCTGCAGTAATTTCATCCTGAACAAGCGGACAGGGTTGCTCATTATAAAGGAGAACACACCACCCGGGAGTTATGACTTCCGTGTGCGAGTATCAGATAGTATGTGGCCAGATGTAGTCTCCAGCGTCAAGGTGAATGTGAGAGATCTACAGGATGATGCCATCTACAACTCAGCCTCTCTACGACTAGCAGGTACAGGTCATCTTTTCCTTTAAGAGTCAGTAATTTGAGGTTAAGCTGAGAAACCACTGCATTGTTAGCCATCGCTAACCATTCAAAATCAAAGATGACATGTTTGTAATACTTGCATTGTCTCCTTTTGTACACTTACATGCATACTGAAATGTAATTGACCTTTTGTTTTCATCAATGTAACCATCTGTAGTCGTCTTTGCGTCTTTGCAAGGAGCAGGAGGATTGCTTTGTTCAGGGGACATAATGAAGATCTCAGATATGCTTTAAGTATCAGCTTTATTTTAGATGTTTCTCCTAAAATTACTACACAAATTAGTGTACATAATTATGTACATTATGAACATAACAATATAAAAACATAGATCTTCATAATCAATGTAACATTAGATAATTTGGTATTGAAAGATTTTGATAAGAAATGAATTTGTGAAATGGAGAATTCATATTGACTTCTCTGCCTTTTATTAATAGACTTTGGCATAGTTTGAGATGTTGTTGACAAACAGATTTCTTTTGAAACTCTAGACACATGAGATTAAGCTAATGTCTGTATTTCATTGCTGTTGTGCTGTGCACAAAGAAACATTTGTGATCAGGAAGAAACAGTCTGTGTTAGATAGAATGTGGGAGATGCAGAGACAAAGTAGCGCACTCACATATATTACAGAGATTTGTAATCAAATGCTGTTCTAATCCTGCTTTTTTAAATTGTTGCACTGTCCACCTCATAAAGGGAACAAATTGTAATGTGGAATACATTTACATTTAGGTATTTTTTTCCAAAGGTGAAGGAAAAGGTGAGGAAAACAATGAAGCGATAAATTAACAAATGAGGCAATAACATCAGCTGTACACAGTTACAGTTACCAAGATTACAAGATTCAAATGCTTGATAGATGGGATACCTGTTGGGAGAGAGGAGAAAGGGTTAATATTTATTTATTAGCTCAAACTCATGTCAGATATTCGTGGGTTTTTAGCTGTTTTTTAAATACAGTGAGAAATGCAGCAGACCGAACAGAGTTTGAAAGATCATTCCACCAGCAAGGGATAATGAAGATGAACGTGTTTGAAGAGGGTATTACAAGGTGACATTACAAGGTGTAGTAGTTTTGTATGCAATAAGACTTGAATTTGATGTGTGCGGCAACTGGTAGCCAGTGAAGGGAAATGAGAAGAGGTGTGACATGGGCTCTTTTAGGCTCTTTGAAGACAGAATACAACTGATGCTGCATTCTGAATCAGTTGTAGTGGTTTAAGTGCCCATGCTGGAAGACCTTCCAACAGAGTATTGCAGTCCAGCCTAGAAATGATAAGGGCCTGGACAAGGAGCTGTGTCACATGTTCAGTGAGATAAGGCCTGATTTTCTTAATTTTGTTTAAGGCAAAGTGAATGTGGTAAATGTGGAGACTGTCAGCTGGTCGTCAAAAACCACATCAAGGTTTCTGGCTGTTCTTGTTAGTGTTAAGGTTGTAGAGCCTGTTGGACTGTAAAATTGTGCAGGGCAGCAGGGTGACCTGGAAAGACAAGAAGTTAAGTCTTGGCTATGTTGAGTTGTAGGTGGTGTTTTCTCATCCAAACCGGCTGATATGCGTGCTGGTACTGTGTCATCATTAGGGTGGAAGGAGAAGAAGAGCTGGGTGTCATCAGCATAGCAGTGATATGAGAAGCTGTATGACTTTATAATAGGACCTAATGGTGTAGTGTAAATGGAGAACAGAAGTGGTCCAAGGACTGATCCTTGAGGGACCACAGTGACCATATTTGTTTTGGACAGCTCACCTTTCCATTACACCCTGAATACGAGGTTAATCTATATGCTAGTTCTTTGCGTGCTCATGGAGGTAAGTGACCTGCCGCACACTCGCACAGGCTCCTATTCCTATAACCTTTGGTCTCCTACAAACAGAACGCACACAAATTTAACACACAAACTTCCACATTCTGCAGGCCAAGAAACATACAGAGCTCAGGGCTGTTTGAGGTTGAGCTTTAGAAGCTTCTGCCTGCTTAGCCAGTTTGGACTTGTCTTTAAAAAATATATAATGTATCATGTTTCGATCCTCATCTCTCCAGCTCACCCTGAGTTTTGGCACCGGTGGGGCTTTGTGTTGTCAATAAAGAGAGAACTTGGGAAAATGTTGGAATTCATTCTGTGGGATTAGTGCACCAATGCACAAAGATGTATTGACTGGCATACCACACTGTCCTCTAAGCCAGGGCCAGCTAAACTTCTGAATTAAGCTGTATGTGTATGGCATATGTGCACTTGTGTGTGCGTTTTTCCATCTGTTTATGGGTATAAGTATTCTTTTTTTTGCTTTGCTTCAGACAGGGTTTTGCTGCATAATAAATGCATTTAGCAGATTAAAATTAATTCAAATTTATTTTTGTACAATAATTATTCTTTCTTAAACACATTTATGTGTTTATCCGTTGTAAATTATATGTTTTTTGATGTTACACAAATTCTCGGACACTGTATATTTTAGCCCTTAAAAAGGCGTTAAGCACATACTCTGCCTAGCACCCATGGGAAGGAGAGCAGGCTTGATCTAGGCTTGGATCAAAGCCAGGTGTGAGGCTCTTCCCAGCCGTCATGAAGAGTCTCCTCTTCATGCATATCTCCTAATGAGTGCAGACAGCCACCCTTTCTGCCCCCCCAGAGCTAATCACAATTTCCTTCCTTACCTCCCCAGAACACAGTGATTGACACAATTAAAGGACTTATGGTTCTCTTGTAGACTGATCAGGTATCTGTGGCACAGGAACCTGAATGCCAGCCATTAGATGTGGGATTTAGGAATGCAAGAGTAAATACACACGAGTACGTGCTTTAGACTTTAATTAGTGTAGTCATGCGTAATGTTACGCAAACAAAGATTAGCAATAACAGTAGTGCATGTTCATCTTGGGTAAGTCAAAACAACATTTTTATGTGTGCTTTGTTCGTGCTTTGTTCCTGAAAATAGTTAGCATAGGCTCATATGATGTAAATGCACTCTAAAACATGATATCTGGTTGGATAAAAAGCACCAGCTGTAATTTAACATGAGCTCTGTTAATCTCTGTAAAGGAATTTTGACCCATAATTCTTTGCAGAAATCTGACAAAAGATTGATAGATCTTAAAGTATGAACTGCTCTTTTCAGCTTCTACCACATCATCTCTATTGGATTCCTATTATGAGATTGACTAGGGTCACCCCAAAGCTTTTATCTCCTTTTATCACTATTATTATGTAGAATTACTTCTGGTGTTTTTGGATCTTTGTCATGCTGTCCCATAGTCAATAACCCAATTATACTTCAGTTCACATTCAGGTCAGACAAATTCTTTATATGAGAGATTTAAAGTTCTGCTTGGTGAGCAGTGGTTTCTGGCTTGCTACTTTTCCATTAAGTAAATTTTTGCCTCATTATTATTGTTGAGTCATGAACACTGACATTTCTACATTAGCTTATGCAAGAGATGATAAGTGTTCTTTTAAAGTTTTTTTTCTGGTGTCTGTTAAAACAACTTTAAGTATTGGCAGGTAGACTATTTCTAGGAATATTCAAGCGTTTTTAAAAGAGTCCTTACTGATGGCTACTCAACAGAAAGGGTTGCAGTAAAGCTTGCATGTGTCTGGGGTCAAATTAAAACTGACCTTTTTTTATTATGTCTTAACTATTTAGTAAGAGAAATATTGAGTGTATATATATATATATATATATATATAAATCTCCTTTTTGGTGTTCAGTGTTGGCTTTTATACCTGCAACATCTGTTTTCTAAAGGTGGTGCAGGCAAAAATCATAGCCAGCCAGCCCAGCTCCAGAACATCTTCCCATGTCACTATTGTCATTTAAGCTGGAAAATATCCTCCAGTTTCCTCAGACATGCCCTTAAGTCTTTAAGTTGTGAAGTGTCAATGTGAACCATGACACCCCTGCCACTCTCCAAAAGTCGCCCCATGGGAGGCTGACTCAGCCCAGAGACACACCATGCATGGAATCTCTCTTAGCTGGTCTAACACCTCCCCTGAGGCAACCATTAAACACCCACACAGACTCTCACTGGAGGGTAGGTACCCCGATTAATACAGTCCCTTGCGTGTTAGGAGAAAAGCACACCTCCAGAACCAAGTCAAGTCAAAATCAATGGTGAAACGGTTGCTGAAGTGTCAGAATTTACCCACAATGCCGAGAGGCTGGGGTAAACATTGGACGTGCCAGGAGCTGGAGACTTTTTGTTAGTGCATGTCAGTTGAAGTTTGAGCCAACAGCAACTGGCAGGCTCTAACCTTACTTAATGATGGGGATATGTGTTGTTGAGCCCAAAAATGTGACCATCCATTTCTTATGAGCTCTGTACCTCGGTTCTGTGCTGTATTAAAAATGTGTCATGTATTTGTGTGTTTGTGACAGACATTTCAGCCACAGAGTTCATGGAACATCGCGGCAATCTGAAGAGCAGGTATGAGCTGCTGGGTGACTTCTTGTCAAATATGCTGTCTGTGGGAGCAGATGACATCAACATTTTCAGTCTGCTGGAGGTGCGGGACAGGATGCTGGATGTGAGGTTCTCCATTCATGGTGTACCATTCTTCAGGGCTGAGAAAGTGCATGGATACGTTGCAGCACATAAGAAGAAAGTAAGGCTTGTCTGTGGGATGTTATTATGGATTTTGTTATATTTGACCTTCTAACAACCTATCCACCCATAAGCTAAGCATTAGCTGTTCTCGATGGAATAACTGTACACTGAAGCAAAGATTACATTTATTTACAGAAAGACATTTATTTTCACTAAATCATCAAGTGTTGAGACCTGACATATTAACGTAATGATGAATAAGTAATGATGATGTAAATATATGTGCATTGTCAACATTGTTGAGTAGGAGAGTGCACTGATTTAAATGTGTACGCTATTGCCTCTGAGTTCCGTGTAATTGCGTTTTGCTATTTTTGGCTGAAATGAAAGCTGAACTTACCACCATCTCAGTCTGTTGGATGTGTCAAGTAGGGCGCATGATGTTGGCTAACAAGTAGAAAAAGAGACAGAGAAACAAAGTCTGATAAAACAGAAAAACAAAGCGACAAATAGAAGCCACTTTGTGTCTGTAACTAAACCAAATGATTCTTAATGCAATGGCACAATCTCCACCAGTCCCATCTCTTCCTCCTCCTTTCCACCTTCCTCCGCTGCATTTTGATGACTTTGATGACTTAAGTCCTGTAAGATGGTATCATGTGCATTGGTTCCCGTCCTCTCCATGTTCCAGACTGATTCTCTCTCATTCACCAAAATACTCTTTGGCAGCTGTTGAACATATTCTTTGCACATAAAATATGTTTAAGAAACACATGCTATACAGAATCATGAAAAAGAAACATTGGCCACTGTTCCGAAGGGTGTGCCTATGAGGAGGGTCCAAAAAGCTAACACCAACCCTCGTATGATTTTCCTTGTGTACATTTGTGTGTATAAGCTTACCTGTACTTTTTAAAGGCAATTTGTTAACATGTTTTAAAAATGTTTAGCTATGGATAAAAGTAAACAATCTTAGTTTGAAAACCATTGTGTACAGTAGATCACTCCATATATGTCTCCATGTGTGTCTTGTGCTATCATAGTACCTCTGTGAAATAGCTATTTTCAGGGAATTCTGGGTATTGTAGTTCCACTCCCGATGGATGCCATAGTGATCTGTGAGAAATGAGATGACAGTGCCATTAAGCAAGAGGCAGAGACGAAATTTCACTCTTGTCTCCAGGAATGAGGGGAAGGAAAGAAAGACCAAAACAGAGTGTGAGAGTAAGAGAAATGACGACATACTAAAAAGGGTTAGTTGTGGTAATGAGCATATCTTCTCCTGTGTATAGGCTTCTGTTACCTCAACCAGCTGATATAAAGTAATGGTTTATTATGTGTCTCTAAATGTGCGAAAGAAATGTGAGACCTCAGTGTTGCATTGTTTAACTTCCAAGGTAATACTTGCAATTTTCCTGCTCAAGAAAGGGTACACGTGGTAGTCAAACCTGCGTGCTGTGGAGGATCCACATATCACACATGTGTGTCCAGGAACCTTGAGAAGAGAAGGAGAGAGTCAAGTGTGCATGGGTGAAAGGTTAACAACAGGCAGCACTTAGCCTACACTTGCTCTCAATTTGTTGTCATTATATGCTGACAACGTATATTCATAATATACAGTGGTATGCAAAAGTTTAGGCACCCCTTGTAGAATCTGTTTTACATGTGAATAATTTCAACAAAATAAGAGTTATCATACCAAAGCATGTTAT
>JAZGTJ010010281.1:0-18293 GCA_036877575.1 Botia almorhae | reverse complement strand
ATCAAGAACTATGAAAAACACATAATGTAGAGAGCACTGCAAGGTTAAAGGTTTCTGCTGGTGGTACGCACACATGCATCCATAAATCACCCAGCTTAACCCATCTTAACAATTTTAGGTTTCAAGAACGTTTCCACTATGTTTCCATGTATTACATAAAAAACATTAAAAATGTTATTTTAAAAGTTCCATGAATGTTCACGTTTTGTCCAAATATTTATATATATATATATATATATATATATATATAAGAAATCTATTTAAATGATCTCCTTTTGTGGAGTGTCAAAAAACATTCTTTTAGTGATAATTATCACACTGGAGGCGTCAAATATTATCTTAGTGTCATTTAGAAGTCTACTTCTATATATAAATATCACAAAAGCATTTTCTTTTTTTGTGTGGAAATGCTCATTCATATACTGCCTGAGGTCAGTGTAGTTCAACATGCATGTGACTGGAACATTGTCCTGCCCATTCCTGTCCATACACCAAAACAAATAAATCAACAATCATGTTTGCGGCACAATGACTGTTCAGTGTATTTATCATGCTTATCTCTCCTGTTGGGTAAACACCTGTTTCGGATGAAATAAGCAAATCTTTACACTGCATGCAAACAAATAAATCATTTTAAGAGATCAGCCGCTAAACAAACAGAGTTAGTGCTGTATTGTGCTGTATGGTGTTGATTTGATTCTGAAGCTGCAAATGATTTTCAAAACTCAGAATTTGTAAGTAAAGGTGACAGCGTGACTTAGTATGAAACGCTGCTGCAAAACCAGCATTGCTCCTGTATGTTGTTTGGGACGCTAGCATTAACCCGTCTTCCGCTAGGCTCCTTAACTGCAGAAACACAGTCTGTCCCAGCTGTATTACATTAACTGGTCACTTTAATCAGCATTAACCTGAAGAAGGGTAACCGGGTGGTGGTAGCTTAATGGTTAAAGATCTGGGCTTGTCTCTGAAAGATTGTAAGTTCACACCCCTGCGAGGGGTGATCCATAAACTACCATCAATGTGCCCTTACAGGAAGGCACTCAGCCCTGTGATAGAGAGCAATAGCAGGGATTCAGAGGCAAAAAGCCTATTCATTTTATCCATTGAAAAATTTATTTTAGTGATAACTTATAAACCTTTCAGGACAGACCAACCGTGACCTCAGAAGTTGTTAATCAGTGGTATACTGTGTGCCTCTGGAGAGCCCGGAAGTCAATGTGATTTCAACTTAATTGAAAAAAAAATTCTGCTTAATCGCCTAATTCCTGGGTGAAGCACTAAACGATCTCTAATGCAAAGGAGGTTTTTTTAAGATTTAGATTTTGGTGATCAATTTTGTATTCTATTGCATTCAATTTTGCATGCTGTAATCTGGAAAATTAAAAAATGTTTGAAAAAGCATTAATTTAATACATTTATTTAGTTTATTAATGGTTCATAAGCTTAACCAGCAAGACCACTATAGTTGATAGGATTTACCAAAAGACTGTGATATAGATAAATGACCACACCAGCAGAGATCAGTCTGTATATTTTTGACTAAACTAAACTAGTGTTTTCAAGCAAGAAAGATTATGTGTTCATGTGTGTGTGTGTGTGTGGGCATTTGTGTGCATGTTTGTATGCATGCAAGGTGATCAGGTTCAGAGATTTTGCTCTGTATTGCATTTTTCTCATAAGCTTTAATGTGAAACCGCAAATCCCGTCAGATCGCATTATTTAATTTTCCATCAGTAATAGCACGATTAGATTGATTAAACTTCGCTAGAGCCTTTAAAACAACAGACCATGCGACCGAATCAATACAATGAAATAATTTTGTGCAGACACACTTTATTTTCCCTGCACCCCTTTTGACATCTCGATGAGTGGCTACAAAATCACAACTTGCTCTCCGTTTAGGACACAACATCTGAGACTAAACCTTCACATACAGTAGATGATATATTAGGCCCACAGAGGTACTGGGGATGGAATTACATAGTCAAATTCTCTTTTTAATAATGTCTCATTGAATCGGATTGTGTTAAATTCTACTTGTGAAGTCAACAGGGGGGTTCATGATATTTTACGCCCTCTGCTGGCCATTATGTTTTTACTTATAATGGCTGTGTCCCAAACCAACTGATATGTCTACCTAGACAGCATTTTTGGATATTATGGTGTCTATAATCTAAAGAAGAAACATGAGGCTGGAGGTCAGATAGAAGAGCAGGCTTGAAACAGAGATTCCTATCTTTGATCGCCAAACATTAGTACAAGACATCATATGATCTTAGTAGGCATGTGACCACAGGGAGCATAAGAGCTCTTTTTCCTTCCCTTTGGGTCATTAATCTAAATGTCATGTCCTTCTTTTCTTCCTTTGTCATTTTATATTTGTTTTTTGGGTTGTATTATGAAATATTTGTCAGCATTCTGCAGTCCTGTGAAGTGATATTTAAATTTTATCAACTCATATGTTACATTTTCATGATATAATCAGTTGTGTAATATGCATTGTAATTAAACGCACCTCACATAAATTAGAATGCATGATGCACTATATTGTGATTGCCTGAGATAAAAGGTTGTATCAAACACAAAATGGACTGCATGGGGCTTTCAGTTCTCTAGGATTAAAAACTAAAGCAATCTGCTTCTGCTGATTACTATAAATTAGGACATGCATTAATAACATGAATGAATCCACATGTATCAACAATCACAAATTACTTCCCATAATCAAGCCACTTGGAAAAGAGAGGCACAAACCAACTGTGAAGTAATGAGACGCACCAAATTGCCAGTTGTGCTGGAGATTTTGATGAGTTTTTCATAATTACACTGCTGCTCGAACAAAAGCTTTAACTTTCTCCTGCAAATAATAAAATGTGTGCTGTTTACTAATTCTCTAAAGGGCTCTGTGTACCTTTGGGGGTACTAAAGCAGGTTCTAGGGGATACTTGGAAAGATTTCAATTTTGTTTTGTGCAACCCAGAAAAAAAGAAAAAAAACTCAGTTTTGAGAAAAACAAAAATGTGTGTGTGTGTGTGTTGGGTGGTTGGGGGGGCAGATCTAAGCAAAACCTCTTTTAGGGGATGTACTCATTTGTAAAAACACTAGAAATATGGAAAATAATGTTTTTTTATTGTAAAAGGGGTTATTTGTAATATTGAAGGTGTAAACATGTACAAATGTTATGGTTAAAGTGTGGGTTACGGGTAGGTTACAGTGTTTATGACTAGCTGTGCAAAAAACTATAGAAATCTATGGTATGCCCTGATTTGGATAGTGAGTGTGTTGCAGGAACTACAAAATCCACTAAAACTAAAAGCCTTTTTTTTCTCTTTTTAGGTGTTGGCATAGTTACTATGTTTTGCCTTTGTAGGGCAGTATAGGTCTATAGACTGATGATACACTACATGCATTATGTATGTTTAGCAGACTGAAAGTCATGCTACAGCTACAGATGTCAGAGTGACTGAAAATCTGCTGGTCACCCACCCACTGAAATCACGAGACAGGCAATCAACCCCAGGCTAAGCCACCGGAACTACTAAATGTTTTTCAGGCAGTTTAATTTTATGGAGGCGTAGATAAACAAACACACACATACTGCACACCTTACGTTTAACAACGATTTTATTACTTTACTTGATGGCTTTCAAGTAAAGTAATACCAGTAAATTTTGACCTTATGGGGTCCCCATTAGGAAACAAGCTTATAATTCATACATTTACACATTTGGCAGACGCTTTTATTCAAAGTGACTTACAGTTTATTCAAGTTATATATTTTATATGTGCTCCGTGGTAATTAAACCCACAACCTTTGCGTTGCTAGGGCAATGCTCTACCAACTGAGCTACAGGAACATTTGAAGAGATACATCATGGCCCATGTATCATGGACATCATGGCCCATGACATCATGTACTCTCTCACTCCTGCCTCCACACACACATACATGTTTGTTTGCCTATTACTGCGGACATCATGTAGACTTCCAATGATTTCATACCAGGTTAATCATGTTTTCAAACTCAATCTCACACAAACTTGTTAACATTATTAGATTTAAAGTAAAACTTGAGTTGGCTGATTTATAAGCCTTTTTCTTAGTGAGAACCACCTAGAATGCCCTCACAGTTGCTTTTTGACATGTTGTAACTATAGTCTAGCTCTCTTTAAATTATTCAGAATGTAATACAAATGCATATCTACACAAAGACACAAAATCACCTTCCCAAAGTTTTACTCTTACTGTGTTGTAATAGTGGACCTTGCCAATTCTACCCAAACAGTAGTGTAGCCTTCAAAAAACTACAAAAAAGATGCATCTCTTTCATGAGAAATCGATTCACAAATCTTCATGTGCTTTATCAATGCAAAACTCATTTGTGGGTTGCAATAAAAGTGTCTGTTCAATTAATAAAATTCCCATGAATGCAAAATACAGAATCATTTAACGTGCAAGATAAATTATTACTATTGTTGTTGTTGTTATTTTGTCTTATTAATAGTAGTAAGTGTAACAGTTTTTCATTAACATCAATTTTGCTTTGCATCATTGCATCAGGAAACATCAGGGCTGTCTAGACATGAGGCTGAGCACCTATAGTTTAAGCTCCTCTGTTAATCTGTGCAGACTTTCCAATCTTCTATGGACACACTCTGTTCTCCCCTGAAAAAGTGTTCCTTCAAATCAAGACAAGATGATGGAGTGCCTGCTTTTCCAGTAATGCAGTGCTGACGCTTGATAAAGAGTGTGCCTTGGACAGATAAGGCTTTAGTTTTAAACTGTGCACAAATTAATATGGCGAGCTTTACCTGTTAACAGCACGTAGCCTATTAAAAAGTGGCTCTGCGGCAAGATCAATTCACCAATTTATCATTACAATCTTCTCACACAATATAAACAATGCACAGCCAATTTGACTATAATTACACATGGAATTATTAAACTTTAGCAGCCTTAATTTCACTAATTACACGTTATCAACTGATATCTTAGAAATTAGTTTTGCATAAAGAACAGTCACCACCATCATACAAAATTAAAAGATGTATGACAATATAAAACAAAGGCAACAAATAATAAAACCATACAATAACAAAAGCATACGCAAATATATGGTGAACATAAGTTCTCAAAAGCAGATTGTGAAATGATAATTTCACAATAATGAAACTTTATTTCATTTGGATTCAGTTAGAGTGAAAGGAACGCGTGAGATAGAAGAGAGTGTTTTGAAAGGGTGGAGACACGCCGAGTCTGTTCAAACAGCTTCTGTATTGGAGAAGACTGACGCTGCAGCTTCTGCTTTAAACACTTGTGCATTTAAAGAGTATCTAAAAGAACTGATGCGTCATACAGTTTAAAGCTGATGAGAAAGAAGCGACATCTGGCATCCAAGGGAAACTTCTACAACTTTAATCGGTTTGGATACGACGCGGTACATCTGCGCGTAAAACCTTGCGTAATTAAACGCAAACTTTTCGTAGGCATTTCTTTTTCAAGCAATAAAGTTTTCAAGCATTCACGATGAACTCCTCGGGCATTTTCTGTGATTCCGAACTTGCGAATTCGTCGAACTTCTCGTGTGAGAACCGAACCGTCCCGACTTACAGCGTGATAGACATCGCGTCTTTCATGCACATCTTTCCAACTGTTTACGGCATTTTGTGTTCGGTGGGAGTTCTGGCTAACGGTTTGGTAATCTATGCTGTAGCATCATGCAAGAAGAAGATGGTATCTGACATTTACGTGCTGAACCTGGCCATCGCAGATCTGCTTTTCTTATTGGTGATGCCCTTCAATATCCATCAGCTGGTCAGGGACAGACAGTGGGTCTTTGGGCACTTCATGTGCAAAGCGGTGGTGGTGGTGGACGTCAGTAACCAGTTTACCACAGTGGGGATAGTAACTGTGCTCTGCATTGACAGGTAAGAGTTTTGCATACGGTTGTCAGAAATAATAGTATTTATGAAGTGTCATTATGCAAAGTGTAAATTTCATGATGTAAAGCAAAGCATGATTTGATAGTAATACATCCTAATCGACGACTACCTTGAAACTTGTCCAAATCACATTTCTATGAATAACAATAAATAAAGATTCAACTAAAAATAAATAGAATATTTGACACATACAATATTTGAACATACAACTTACTTTAGGGCCATGATTAATTACATTAGATAGCTGTACGCTGTAATCCTCATAAATTACACATAGTAACTACTATACTGTATACAGTAAAGTATCACTTTACAGTAATGAGTATGAACTTACTTTTTAAATTACAGTAATGCGAATAGAGGAAATATGTGGGGAAGTGTCAAAAACAATATCACAATGCAAAACGTTGTTTTGCGTTGTGGTGTTTAAAGCAGGCTTTGTTTTCTTTAAGCTAAACATATTTTAACATTGTCCCTTTGATTTCAGGTAAAATGTGACCTGGACCAATAATAGAATTGTGTATTCTAATCACACAGCTCAACGCATTTGCACTAAATTATGCCAAATTACAGCCCAGCTGCAATCAACAGCGTTAATCAAACTCTTAATCTAAATTTCCACTGAATACATGCAGAAAAATCAATGTTAGTCTAAAGGGTGTGATCCACACTGCATGACCTTGAAAAAACAGCAGTCTGCATCGATCATCTTTGTATCATTAGCCTGCAAGACTGAGAAACAGAAACAAACAGTGTGTGACATAAAACAGCTCCTCTTATATTTATAAGACACAAAGACACTATATCCAGCAGGCAAAATCTCACCACATGCCTCCATGCAAAAGGTCCACAGAAGATGCAGAGCAGAGCAACCTTTGCTTTATTGTGGGAGATGCAAGTCCTCTATAAGGCCTCTGTATGATTAGATGATAACGCTTCACTCTGACACTTTCATATAATGTTATTGCTGTATTTCCAAAGACCCCACTGAGAAAAGGGATTCTGATGCCTCGAGTTACTTAGATAATGGATTTTAGCTGCACATTTTCATTATCTTTGGTTAAGGCGTATGATATTACATTCTGTTTAAAGAGGGAAAGATAAAGTCACTCCGGCTACTGTGAGCAATGCATTATGCATGCAGCCACTCACAATTGTTATTGCTGGCAGATGTCTTCTGTTCCCTTTATAATCGCAATGGATAATACAAAGATTACTGTCTGACTAAAATAACAGTACTGTTATACTTGAATTAATAAGGATACTGAGAGCATTGTTGTGTAGATCTACACATAAATTGTACAGTACACATCTCTTGATTTTGTCTTGGACAGAAGAATTTCTCTCATCAAAAACTAGATGAATGGAGCTTCTTTAGAAAGATTTCTTAGAAATCTTGCTGATTTACTGTGTAGTTACATGTGATCTGTAGTGCTTTCCAAGGACATTACTGCTTTGGGTTATTTAAACTTGAAGGTCTTTATGCTCCACTTCAACTTCCCCGCATGAATACAATAAGATTCCTACATTTGAGCATCTTTGCTTAAAGGCAGGGTAGGCAATCTTTTCCAGAAACATTTATTTGTTATGCTAATTGAAAGTCTCTTTACATCCTGATAGCAATGACTAAGTGGTATAAATATATTTATATATCTTCTGTGGAAGGTACAAAACCATAAAATGTTCATCAAATCATATAGGATGCCCCACTTGCCTGTCAAACTATGTATTTACATACCTCCCACCACTCTGAAGGGAGGGTGGGATCTTATACTTCCAAAGCTAGCTTGCTGTTTCTAGTCTCTCCAAAATTGCCTATCCTACCCTTAAATAAAGTTTCAAAAGAATACTGAAAAAATTTACATAAAATTCTACCGGCTGGAAAAATTATAAGTCTCTATTGTTTTCCAGAGGAAAAGACTATGCTACTTTCACATAAATTTCCTTCGAAGTTTCGGAAGAAATCTTAACACTGTGCTTATATTTGCTAAGACACAAAAGTCTTTCAACAAAGATCAGATATTTAAAAACCAAATAATTGATAAAGCTATCTGTAGTCTTATTGTGTAAACGGTCATTTCGTTTTTCTGCTCTAACTTCACGAATTAGAATTCTATAAAGAATTTTAGGAGACTTTGATCTGAGTCAAAGTTGATACATAAATGACATATACTGAGTTCTCTATAAATTTGCAAGGGTTGTGAAAGAGCCATGTCTGAGCAAAACAGCCTCTGTGAATGCATGCTTTTATAATTCTTTTCTTATTTCAGGTACATTGCCATTGTACATCCCACATCAGAAAAGAGGACTATTCAGTGGACCATCGTCATCAACATCATGGTGTGGGTGGGCAGTTTCCTTTTAACTATCCCAGTCATGATCTACACCAAAGTGGTCTCCAAACACCACATGGACATGTGTATGATTTACTTGGATGGACCTAGTGATATGTACTGGTACACGCTTTACCAGTCCACATTGGGTTTTATTGTGCCTCTGATTATCATCAGTACATTTTACACCCTCACTCTGTACCACGTGTTCCGCTCCATCCGACGCGTCAAGCGCAAGCAATCCGTGTGGGCCAAACGCGCCACTAAAACAGTTGTCATGGTAATCGTGTTGTTTCTAATCTGCTGGTCTCCCTACCACGTCATCCAGGTCATCAACCTCAGCATCCAGCAGCCCACCACCGCATTTGTCTACGCGTACAATATAAGCATCTGTTTAAGTTACTCGCACAGCTGCATCAACCCCCTCATGCTGCTCATCTTTGCCCAGAACTACCGCGATCGCCTCTGTCGTAGCAAAGAACTACGTTCGCAGATCACTTCCAAGAGCACCTTCAAAACCGACGGGGGATCCTGCGTAAGCCCCGACACCAGTCACCGGTGCACTACCATTTAATGCCCATCAATCCCCCACTGGCTGTGCAAACTGAGGAATACAAAGAGAACAGCTCTGCATTGCAACATGCGCTTGACGAGTGTCAGTCGAATGGTAGACTGTTTCTCAAAGTGGAAAACAGTGAAACAAGCCACCGCAGAATTTTCAAGAGGGACAGCAGTGAATCCACAGCATGTCAAACCACAATCACAGTCTAGTGATCCGTCAGCTGCTTATGTCACACTCTAGAGAACTGAATGTAATGTGCTGTTGTATATTAATGTAAAATATACATTGTATATGATGTATACTTTTGATCTGCTGTTTAAAACAAATGATCACGTTTGTATTTGAGGCTGTATCTGGGGGTGTTTGTTTGTGCTATCATAAAATGACCAAATGAGAGAAGTGGTATATTCTGATGAAATATAAAATTTAATGTGTTTGTGATTCGAAATAAAATAAGGCTATTTGAGGTAAGATTTTAAAAGCTAGTAAGTGTCAAAGTAAAATTGATTAATTATCTGATTAAAGACATAGGCCTAATTGTGCATTTTATCATCAGGGAAAAAGCAATCACAGTTTTTTCCATTCAATATTTTGAACTTAAGTTTGTGTTTCATTCAAAATTACTTTTGGCATAGATCATAAACATGGCATTACACTTTAAATTGGCAGGAACCTTCTTAAATGTGTAGATGTTGGCTTATCTTTAAAGCTGTGGTTTTCCACAAGGGCTGTGACCCTCTAGGGGCCTCAGCAAACTTCCAAGATGTCTTTAAATTATTCAAACAAATTAATATATAATAAACTAACTTAATTAACATGCTAGCAGCATCTGAAATCAACATATAACTATGCAAAAACATAACTGTGATAAAAATACACTGGTTAGCTCTCATTTGAACAAACTGTGTGGACAGTGTGGACTGATTTTCCCTCCCACTACTGCAAATGTTATTCCACATCACCACCTGCTTTTTATTTATTTAATCGCAATTTTTCAAACTCCCTATTTTCTCATAAGCTCCTGTTCAGTTCCATTCGCAACACTGAAATTTCATCCCCCATGTGCTGTAAGGCAGAACTCTACTGTACAGAGTGTAATCCTGGTGAACAAAACAGACAAAACAGAGAACATTTTTTGGTTCTCATCTCAACAGCTTTTGTTCTTTTCTTTATTGAACAACACACTGTTCCTGAGACTTCTGAAAGTATAAATGTAATCATGATTGTTCTAATTTTAAAGCAGGCTTGGGAGCAATAATATCTTAAACAGTCTGGGTTGGGTGGGGGTGTCTTGGAGTCAATATCTGTTTTTAAAAAAATGTTGTTAAATGTCTTCAGATGTTAATGTAACGTATCCTTTAACCTCTCATGAAGTCTTTACTGTCATGCTTGCATAGCTAATGTCTCAAACTTCACACTGAACATTGAAACTGTTTTACTGTGTAACAGTGTGAAATTCCCCAAGCTGCTGTTTTTCTTCTCGATCTACGAAGGCCCTGCGGCCCATGTGAGAACAGATATATTCTCTGTTAACGTGTGACACTTCAGCTGTGTGTGACTAGTCACATTTCAGTCTTACCTCCCTCAATCAACGCGTATAAATCCCGACAAACAAACAGAAAACTGGGTGTAAAAATGTATTTCTTCTCATTTTTAAGCCCCAATGAATTATGGGAAGGATTTATTTGTTTTGACAAATCCATTTCTTGGTAGGGAAAGCGGAGATAAAAGACTGAGCTGTTGATTGTGTGAAATTCTCCTTGGCAACATCTCATTTAAATGATGTGCGTGATATTGTTAGATCAAGCATTCGGGGAGAAGAACAGTATAGTGTGTTTCATTATTACTGATTTATACATATTACTGATGTACATTCTGTTCCTGTATGTACTGTAATAAAGGCTTTTATGTACATCCCATGTACATCCAAATAAACACCTGAAAAGTAAACCTACTTTGGCTATTTAAATGTAAAATGTTGTCATTTAGAACAATTTGAATAAAATACTGGTCTTTACAGTACAGTATAATAAATAATATCTTAAAGAAATGGTTTGCCCAAAACTAACATGCTGTTATTATTTACTCAACCTCATGTTGCTCCAAACTTACAGTTTATTTTAATCTGTGGAACAAACAAGGGATGTTCATGTTTTGCAGAATGGATCACTTTTATAAGACTTAATGTTGTTTTTTTGTCATTTCTAAAGATTGAAAGCTCACATCTCCATTTGTTTTTATTGTGTGGATAAGATGTTCTCGTTTTCCACAGAAAAAAGATAATCAAACAGACTGTATCATCATGAGGGTGAGTAAACGATACATTTTCATTATCGCACCATATCTTGACATATGATGCAGAACTGAACCATACATAACACAGGAAAACGTATTGTTCTATAATTAGTTTGAATATTCTAATAATCTCTAAAATCTATTCGGTTATTTTAGTAAATATGGGTTACAGTGAGTCGTATATTGATAGTAATATATTCTGCCTATTTTCATTGCTCAGGCATAATTCCTACAATCAAGTTTCTGACTGCAATATATCTATTCATTCTGTTATATAATTACTTTAGACTGTAATGTAGAAGTACCAATGAGCAATGGAGAAAAGAGTAATACAGTCTGATAAGTCCTCTTTCACATTATTGCCTATATCTAAGCTTATATTTGAAGACTCTTCACAATGTCTCTTCTACTGTCACATGTAGTGGACAATCTGTAATGACACACAGCCCATTTCACGAATATCATTAAACCCGATAAATGCTCCATATCATCATATAACAGCCATTTTACAGCAGCAGGTCCACTCTGCATTGTAAACGTTCTTCTCTCATTATGTTCCCATAGGCCAACATGTTAATGCACTCATAAAGATGGCTGAATGAACTCAAGAGAGCTTTCATGAGGCCTAACATGTCCTCCGTCTAACATATTCAAACATCGTTCAAGCTTTATGTCAAATTTGGGAGCTCAGACTGCAAAGTAGATTTCCATACCTCATGCTTTAAATAACTGGAAGCTTTTGTTCTTGAAGAATGACCCGTCTCATTTTAAGTCACTTTGGATAAAAGTGTTTGCTAAATGAATGAATGTGGCTCATTGTCCAACTTCACAAAGTCCTTAACTTAAAAAAGAACTAATGAAACTATGTAAAGATAACAGACATTTGAATTATGAATTTGAACTAAAACAATTCAAACCTATGTTGCTTGTATGAGCACCATGGCTCATTGTGTCAATGCTCGTGTACCAAGCCACAAAATATATTAAATTAAAGTCTACTAAAGATATATAAATATAATCTTTCATACATCTTACTTACAGTGACTATAAATTTTAAAAAGCATGTGTATGATCGTAAAACTGAATAGGCTGAGCTTTGCCCCCAACCATGTAATACAGCCTGTGCTTCTTTACAGTCTAATTAAATTAGGGAACAAGCCCAAAGATTTTTACAAGATTATGATGATATTGAGTTGGTTTAATGACTTTATAAATGTAAGTAATGCTTTAGTAATCTTCTGTTTCTGCCTTTTATTGAAACAAAACAATATATCAACTGGAACATAAAATGTACTCTCTACTACATCATTTGCATCATCTTGCAAAATCATAGATATCACACTGGTTTATGAATAATTTTTTGTATTGGATAAAACCAGCCATCTGTATTCTGTTTATCCTTCCAGGATTAAAGCAAACCAGCTACGACCACAAACGCACAAAGCTGTCCAAACCATTTCCACACAACAAAACAGCAAACAAATTATTGAATAAAGACCTTTTTCATCAAAAATCCAAAAAACTAAACTTTATAACAAGAAGCATTGGGCTCAAAATATCTAACTAATGGCCTGGTGATAAAGATGAAAAAAGTGTAACAAAGCTTCCCTTTGCGCCGACTTCTTGCACAATCCAAACACAAAAACCCTACAGGGTATCATCACCAGATGAGAGAGATATTTTTCATGCCTTCTTTGGTTGTTCTTTAGAGATCTCTGTTTGAGGAAACCGGTATGATTAGGAGATTTCTTGGAAATTTCGATGTGATGAAATTGTGATAAACAGCAAGAAATCCCATGAAGCCTTGAACCCCTTCCCATCCTTAACAGGAAATGAGAAAAGGTAAACAAAGAAACAGAAAGTCTTTCCACAGGTGGAGTCTCAGGTGGACCTTGTATTGCAGGGTCACATGTAATACAACAGCTCCATAGTCAGTGGTCCTCCAGTAAGAGGGGTAGTGTTGCCCGTCCTCTGCATATTAATCATGTTTCACTGATTCTTTATTTAATCACTTGCTAACCAAAACTCACTCCCCCAGGGAAGTGATGAGGAATTGATTTCTTTGGTGTTAGATGCTAATGTTCTTTGAATGATCTGGGGCTGGCCAGAAGATATCAGCAATGTGCAAAGGTCAATCAAATGAAAAGAAAACTGACATCATATGGAATTGCAGATGTTGGTTTGCTCTAGAGGTGCAACAATAAAATGAAAATGCAGTATACGTTATTTCCAAATAAATATATTAATATTTATTTGCATTTGTGATTTATACACACACATTTCTGCACCACAGAAATCTACAAACCTTTTCACAGCAGAATATGCAATAACGTTTTAACTCAACATGCAAAGAACGATAAAGAATGCAACAATATTATGCAAGTAGAATGTGTACAGACATGCTTATGTTTCTGGGGAACTTGTTTAATATAAGTTTGGCAGCAGAGGAGAGATAGAAAGCAATAAAGGGAGAGAGAGAGAAAGAGGGTAAGCAAAGGAGAGAGAGAGATAACTAATCGCAGAAATGATCAAACTTCACATGAAGTGAATCCCTTTCTTTTAACATCTCCCAGCAGGAAGTCACCATAATGTGATATAACAGTTCAAAGAAAAATTTACCGCCTCAAAATTTAATTTCTAGTCCAAGGGAACACTTTTAAGATAAGTGCACCGGGGCTCAAGAGCAGAGATTATTATTTTTTTAAATTCTATTTGTCTCACAAAATGGTTCATACTGAGAGGCAGAATCCCACAGAGATGAGCGTCGTGTGTCACACATCAGTGAACGCGACCCTTTAACCCCAGCCTGTGAAAAGTTTCTTTCCTCAGCACTGAGTTGCTTTCAAATCTTTTCTTGAATCAGCTCCACTGGTGTCTTATGGAGATTTCACAATTCATTTGCAAATGTCCTGCTGGAATTTGCCTGCTTGAGTGCATGTGACCATCTAAAACGCACATTATCTGGCAACGTGCAAGCCAGGGGTCATTTTGGATTAGTCTTCAAACTCATAGTAAAATCAAAACCTGTGGACGCCAATCTTTACAAATTCTAGCTCCAGCTTTCATGATAAAAATAGGCAAACTGTGGTGACATTGAAAAGTAAAATCCATCCAGTTATCAAAGTTATTCACAACATATTACGGAGAAGTGGCGTTTAGACCGATTTAGTTGTCAAATACTGGTACAATTTTTTAGCAGAGCTATTGAAGGGTCAGACAAAAAAGGTCATTGAAATTCTATGGAGCAGAAAGCATAAGGACCTAAATCTTTTTAGCAAAAAGGCTTGATGCACTGAAACAATCCAAAGACCACTAATACATAAAGTCATTTTTTACATCATTATGGATGGTGTTCTTACCTTGCACAATACAACGACCTTCAGAGTGAAATTTGCCATCTCTATTAAAGTGAGCCCATTTCATACTCCAATTCACATAAACATTATCATTTAGCTAAGAGGCTGTTGAGCTTGTACGTAAGACAACCTTTTAAACATACTTGGAGTGATACTAATTTAACATTTCTGTTGAAGAACAAGCATGCATTGTGCTTTGGAAGCTGTTCCCCACAAGCTGTTCTGATCAAGCTGTAAACCAACAACTGGTCTGTTTAAACATGGCCACATTATTTGACTATCTTAACCAGCAGGAACCCGTAGTTTCACTTACTTAAAATCACGCTCTAGGTTCAATACAAGTTAAGCTCTATTGACAACTGTGAGCATCCCGCATCGTGTTTACAGTAATGCATTTACAATGGAAGTCTATGGGGCAAGACACTACAATACACTCTGTTTTAAATGTATAGCTACAACAACTTAATATTATTTAAAACCCTCTGGAATGCTCTGCCAAGTAGACTTCCATGATAAGTATATTGCTGTTAACACTAATAAGGAATGAATTGAGATTATGTTGTCAGCAGAGTTTAACTTGTTTTGAACCTGGAACAGTCCTATAATCTGCAAGTCCCTCATGTTTATAAGCTATGTTGAAACATATGCTGGACCACCAGGTGGACCAGCGGTGGTCCGACATAAACCAGCCTGAACTTCCAGACAGTCAAATTTGGCCCTTAAAGCAGGGATTTTAGCAGTACTTTTACATAAAGTACATATCTAAAAATAAAGGTTCCTACAAGGTTCTTTGGCAGGGTGTATGGTTCCATAAAGACCCTTTAACATCCAGATAACCATTCTGTTGCACTAAATGTTCCTCTGCACAAATAATTCTTTTGAGAACTTTTGACTAAAAGGTTATTTTGGGGTTTTCTTTGGCTTCAAACTCTGTAAAAAACCTTTTTATCACCTTTATTTGTGCAGTTAGAGTGTAGTTAAAATGTGCATTATTTGATTACCTGACCTATAGGGCCTTTTTAAAGATTCCTCAAGCCTTCTGCTCCTAAAACTTTTCTTTATCAATATACCACATACATATTTCTGTCTAGACAGATTGTTGATATTCTAAGCGTTGCACTCAGAAACTGTTGAGTGTGAATGTTTACCAAGATTCCAACTGTCAGGCGAAGTACAAAAAGATAATACCCACTTTCACCCCCTCGTTGACTATCAACAGAAAACAGAATGAAAGGCAGATTAAATACGAGGTGGGATCTTGAATGCCACACTCCAACTTGTTGAATCTGTCACTGTTCAAAGATCTATTTCACTTCCTGAAGCTAATCAAACATCTCTTACCACCTTCTGGTGTGTTTTTGATAAGGAAGCCAGACTCCTCTGCCAGCAGATTCTTGTAATCTGTGTAGTCGAGGAGAAAGACGTTTAGCGTGTCTAAGAACCTTTTCGTCCGGCAGTGCTAATCTGATGCCCGACCTTATTGAAAGTTCAGCTAAGGTCAGCCGCAGATCAGAAACAACTGAAAAGTTCATTTGCTTGGTTAATTGTGTGTTTTTGTCACAAGATGTTCTTTATCCTCATTACAACATTCCTCAAACTAACCAGAAGACAGACAGCATTGTAAAACAAAGCCCATATCAAAGTAAACTAGTCAAGACTACCAAATATTTCATTATGTTCCCTCAGACATATATATATAGCGGATCGACTCCATCATTGTCAAAGCATTTTGGCTTTGTCAAAACCGACAAAACAAGGTTTTAACAGCGGCATTAAGCGACTGAACATAATGTTCTTTTACCTGAGACTGGCTTTGTGCCTAATTGGAAAACTTAGAGAGCAGAAGTGTATTAGTCAACAAGCTGCTGATGTGAATTAGGAAGAATATATTATGCGAGTAGCCTTTCGTGAACCATGAGACACAGCCCAATAAACATGGAGGGACAGTATACAGAGTTACCACACAAAATCAAAACACCATGTGGGTATTACACATGGCACTAAGAACTAACATTATAAAATGCAGCAGAAAACACGTCAATGCTCCGATAATACAAAGTAAAACACATAACATATATCAGCTGCCATCCATAACTTTTTCGGTAAAAAATGAACAAAAGTCAGTTATTAGGCAGGTACATAACAGATCCATATTTTAAAGGTCAGCTTTTAATAATGATTTATAATTTAAGCTGTCATTATGGGATTTTGTGTCATTTTGACGTCATTCGTCAGTGCAGTTATGTTATGTCTGTATACAGAAAGAAGACCTGGCTACTATTTTGTGTTTGTAGGTGCTAAGGTTGGTGGAGCGTTTGTAGGTTTTTCTATCTACTGTAAATCTTCACGTAAATTATTATCTGAATTATAATTTTACCATAGTACCCCTACATTATGTTTTTGTAGGGATAAGCACAGAACAGAGCTTTACACTCCAGTGTGGTAAATAAGCAGAACTGATAAACAGGTGAATCACATTGCATGCTGCCTCACAGGAGTGCTGCAAAGTTTTAGGGGGAGGCAATGCTGAAGGCGTCCATATAAAACAGACATAACATTAAATGTGATAGCTGAGAACCATGAGCCACGTGCGTATCATTACACATGAAAATATTTTAGAGGCAATAAAAGCGTATGATAAAAACTGTGTAATTAAGTCATGAGAGCAACACTTAACTGAGAGGGAACATTTTCTGTAGGCTTACAGGAGCACAGAACGCCTCAGTGTACCACTCATTACAAAACCAGATATTACGCGTACAGTTCATGTAATCAAGGTCAATTCATATTTTAAATTGCATATTTTTCCATCTCTCACATCAGAGGCATGCAGTTGGATGGCATGAGAATTCCTGCTTCACTGAATAGGCGTTTCTACAAATTAAAGCTACTAAAGAAGTTATCACTGGATGACAACTATGCATCAATAGACTGTTATATAAATCAACATCATTCTGTGAAGCACCATCACCCTATTGAAGAATATGTAAAAAAACAGTAAACCTCTTAATCACATTAACTAATGTTCCCATTAATTGAACAGCACTCTGATTCAATTGATTAAAGCTTCCCAGCAGCCACTGCAAATCCGATTGAATTACACAATCATCCAATAAATCTATTAAGAGCAATAAATGCCAAGAACTTTCTGTTGGATGGAGGCACCTCACACTTCAAACAACTTTGGGGCAAGATGATAGACTAGATAGCTAGAATGGTGTGGGAAGTGAGGGAGATGAGATACAAATCAATGTTGGGTCATTTGCAGGACAGCACAGGGAGCAAGAGGAAGAAATTGCTTCACGGTGGAGAAATCTTCTCCATCCTCCACAGGATGGACCTTCTCTCTGCTGTTCCACTGGGCTTGACCAAAATCCAGCAAGGATGAAAAGGCTTCATGCCCTTAAACATCAACTCACTCTCTGATCCACCACATCCACCACCCCAGAACATCAAGTATCCCCTGAAGTTTTATCTGTGTCGGAGTAAACAATGCGATTTAACCTTTTCTTGTTATGCATTCACATACAGAGTGTGACTGACCCCGAGTCAGTGTCTGTTTTGACCATTTGATTTTCTTGAATAAAAATACAGATAAATGAAAATCAGTCGGTCAGAACATTTGCGGAACACCCTGTTCTCTTCATTAGCATTCAGAAACGTGGTTTCACTGAACAGAGCGTCAAAAATAACCTGCTGGGTTTTTTTTCTAAGATGGACTGTTCCAAAGCAGTGCCTAAAATCTAAGCGCTCCATGCTTTTCCCTTCTGGGCGGTTACAGATCTAAAAATGCATCTCACATAGC
>JAZGTJ010010280.1:0-18295 GCA_036877575.1 Botia almorhae | reverse complement strand
ACTGATTCCAGCCTTTGTGTGTCTTACTCAGAGCCAACCAGCACCTGTGCACCCCTGCTCATCTGTTACACACCTTACACCAGCCAATACACACACACACACAACACACACACACACCACACACAGGAACACACTTACAAATGGCAGTCAAAAGGTCAGTCACAAAGCAGGACTGTACAGTCAAAGCACTGAAGAGCGCTGAATCCTCACAGCTGAATTACAGCTCATGTTAAAGAATATTTACATCTACAATATTTAAGATCTTCCCACAAGAAAAAAAATCCCACAAATCATTCCGTAAATTGTTGCTCTACCCAGTTAACAATTTTAGGTTGTAAGAACGTTTCCCTAACATTTCCATTAAGTAATTAAAATGTGTCATTATAATAAAAATATAATAAAATATAATCTATAAGATTATATAAACATAAATGAAACGTTGTATTAATGGTACTGTTTGGTTATATGAACGTTAGTCAAACTTTTTTAATTCTGTATCACTTTTAAAATGTTCTATTAACAGCTTTAGAACACTGGTTTTGATTATATATATATCTATATATAGATACATAGATATATATATTTATTATATTATAGTTACAAAATTTCTACTAACATTACCACAAGAACTTGATGATAACTTTGAGAGAACATTAGCAAATGTTCTAAGAACATTCCCTGTTATCTGGGCAGACACCACAGAGACTGGACTGAATGGAGAGCAAAATCTCCTGCTTCTTTGGTTGAGCTCATGGCTTAATTGCCATTGCATGTGCTCCAGGCACATTGAGCTCTGGTGCTCATATGGGTGATGCAGGTTTAAACCCAATGCCAATTCCATTTGCACACGGTTTCTGAGTATCTCCATGATTTTCTGTTTTGTTTTCTACTGTCTCTATAAAGGCAAAAAGCCCCAAAATTAAGGAAGTTACATTAACATTTACTATTGACTCTTTAAGTGTGATAAAAGAATCCACTAAAACTGAAACTTATTATTATTAACTTATTATTTCTGTCTCAGTTGTTTGTATTTCTTCAGTATGTCTAGCAAATATGTGTGTGTGTGTGTGTGTGTGTGTTAGTGCTTACTGAAGTGTCTGTCACATCAGCAGGGGGTCTGTTTGCAAGTAGATGACTGAACTAACACACACACACACACACACATCATGGAGTTAAAGTAAGGTGACAAAGACACGCATGTCACTTCCAGACGAGCAAAGCAGAGTGACGCACTGGTTCGAGAACATCTCTATCAGTCTATACTGTGATTCTGATCTCTGTCTCCACACCTGCACATCAATGAATTTCCAGGAGTCTTTTAAGCTTCCTCTCTAGTGAGTGAGTCAGTGTTTAGTGAGAATAAACACAGCTTCGAGTTTTAAACACACTTAAATCAAAGCTGGAAAATTCTTATTCATTATAGACACTCCCATGACTTTAAAAAGTTTATTCATTCATTTCCACTTTTGCATAATTTACTATTTCCAGTTGGGAATATTGTGATGAATTAAAACACAGTGACAAGCACACACTGTCCACTGCTTATTAATGAGTCCATGTAAACAAACATACATAAAGAAAAACTTCGTATAAATATTACTAAAGATAAACAGAAAAAGTTTGCTATAATTTGCAATAAACTATTTTTTGGTATTTGGACATTTAAAGCTGCAATCTGTAACTTCTGCCTCTCTATCTATCATCTCTGTTTAAACATAAAATTGCAGATGACTTACATACATACTTTTCATGATGTTAAAGTCAAAACAGCTGACAGCTCAAACTATAAATCATTATTACAAACGTACAGCTGTGAATCGAGAGATGGAGACAGTTATAAACACAGATCTTTCAAATATCGAGACAGGTGGCATTTTATTTAAAAGAAAGAGCAGAAACATTTTTAAACATTTTACAAAATTAAGCTTGTTGGGTTTAAAATAAAAGAAATCATATATACATATTTCAATATAGTTTCAAATGAAGACATAAATATTCAGACACTGTCTAGTGTATCAGTTGCAAAGTAAGAAGGACAAGAGATCAACTGTGAGAGACTATGAGCACATTCATCTGATCCAGGCTGCTGTGCAGTGCACGTATGGGGGTCAGCCTGGACTCAGAGACCCTAAACTGCCACTGTGGGATTTTGGAGGATTAGGATGTAACAACCTCACAATCCTCAAAATGACCTTGGATTAGTTTGCTCTGAGGTCTGTCTATGGAGCCACACAGCTCTAATGGAGCGTGTCTGCAGGATACCTGCTTTAAACAGATACAAATAATGAGTGATAAATGTCAGGGATTGTTAAAGATCACCATAATCTCCTCTCAGACTCTGAACTAGTGTGTGGAAAAGCAAAGCACCTTCTGTACGGCCACATTTCCTCACTCCAGCGGAGCGAGCGCGGCCGTCCTGTGCTCTCAGGGGCCACGGTTGGCCATTTTGCAGTTTATTTGATTTCCAAGTATTTATTCTGTCTCTCTCGCCCACTCCAGCTGTTCTGATGCGTGTCAGAGTCAGAGAGGCGTTAGCCTTTCCAATCTGACAAATCCTAATTAAAGTCCCCTAAGCGTGCCACTTCATACCCTATCTCTCTCTCTCTCTCACACACACTGACTGGAGAGGGATTTATGGCAAGTCCCATCATACCAAACCGTGTCACACTACTAATACGGCAGTCGGAGCAATCATCCGTCCTGAGAGAGAGAGAGAGAGAGAGAGAGAGAATCGCATGGCCTGGGTCAATTCTGTTAACAGTACGTTTTTTTGTCCCCCATCATATATAATTGTTCATATTTTTGACCAACAGTCACAGATTAAAGACAATTTTAGTTCGCTTTATTTTATTACAACATAGATGTTAAATCATTTCATTTGGTTTGAGTGTATTTGTGTCTCTGGCTGCTACAGCACACATTGATGTCTTATATGAAACACAATTTATTAAGAAATTCTGCAGGTGGATCTTGCTGTTTTTTTTGCTATGTTGGCAAAATCATTTACACCTTTTTATTGGTCTTTATCTTTTATTCTTTTCATTTTCTACCATAACAGTGTCTTTAACTTTAACTAGCGAACAGCACTGCAGTTCTTAACAACATCATCCTGCAGGAAGTCATATCATATCTGGTGGGCAAACAGCAGCACAGGTGTTGCTTCTGTAAGTCTGTCGTCCTCGCGACAGAAATGCACAGAACTTTAATTACAACACAAGCATGTTTATTTTTTCAAAGGTTACAGAGCTCAAACGATAACACAAATGACCCGTCTGGAAGGTTTCTCGACTCTTGGCTCACCAAGATACGAAAACATCAGTTCCTGCCGCTTGTATGAGGAACACAGAAACCTAAATCCTGCAGGCCTGATGGGAAACTTTCCTTTCTAGCCCGAAAATCTGCTCAAAGATGAGTTTAAAAAGAGTCGGTCGCTCTGAAAATGTGGGTGCATTTGCAAAACTCCAAAATCCAAATATATTTTCACTGTTCTGAAGGTTAATGTACGTTTGTAGAATTATTGCTTGAAAATACTGATACAGGCCTCAAATGCCCATGGGGATGAAGCTATCTGCAGTTAAACAGAATCACTTTGTCTCCACCTATGGAAACGACATGGAACTGCAGCCCAAGCAACAGCACACTGAATACCAGACAATATAAGACAGAAACACATTTATAGTCTAGCCATATCTGTCTTCTTACTGATGGAGAATGACATCAGGTGATTCTATTTGAATCGGTGTCAGTACAATACACATTCGTTTTAACCAAATTTAAATATCCATATTAAAATACATTCAGTACACTGGGGCTATTGTTTAATTTTCCAATATGCTAATTCATATCCCCATCTCATGTATGCTCAGGTATGCACACATTTGCATATTAAATCAAACCTGAATTAGACCTCACTGAAAACATTGATCATTATTTTGTCCAAATGTGAGCATCAGCTAAGTGGTGAGCTTACATTTGCAGGTACATTTGCAGACCTGTAATTTGGAATGTTTTCATAATCTGGAAACAGAGAAATGCCAAAATTGTTACATCTAAACAAAAACAGTTTTCTACCTGCAGTACCTTCCATTTACAGCAGTAAACATGTGCCGCGTCTGAAATTATTAATGACTATATTTAGTTTCAATGAATGGTCAGACATTTCTGTTGCCAAAATAATAATGAGAGAGGGAGAGAGTCAGAACACTCTCATCCTGTGAAAGTTGATGACTGCAGGCGAAAGAGAAGCTCCAAACCGCTTTAGAGACCAAAACACACACACACATCAGAGACATAAACCCCTGAGGAGAGAGCGTTCCTCACAGAACACTTCATAACACCACATGACTTACATACTGGAATCCCACACAATGTCAGAGGGGAACAGATGCAGTCCACAAGACAAATGTACAAGCTGAGACCAGAATCAACGATAAAACTTCCCTCTGACACACTAATTGTTGATATAGATGAAAGGTTGATGAGATTGAGGGCGTGCATCATAATTAGCAAGGTTATATTAACTCTATATTAGTTTAACATGTTTAGCTAAGTTGGCCTACCGGGTCAAACCAGGTCCAGCACTGGTAGTGTAGCAATCAACTATCTAGACTAGCTAGGAACATATAGGTTTAAGCAGCCAAGGGTTATCTACAACTATATCTCTAACTATAAGTAACTTTACGGCTAGATGTCAACTAACTCTCATTAGAGTACTGGTAGACTGTTAAGTTAGGGGAAGTAGAATAAACTGAAATGCACTTTCAAAGTTACTTACATAACTGAGTGTTATAATGTGTTACCCAAACAATGTAAAGCCAACCATCTGGTTTAGCTGTATTTTCTAAGCACGAAACATTTTCCTCCTGAAGATTTTTTTTTTGTCGACTCCATTTTAGGAACTTCACTCAAGTTCTAATCTAAGATGGAAGTCACAGCTGGAAGAGTTCTCTGCAGGTTCCTCTCATCTTTGATCTGATAATACACACATATCTCCAAACCACAGGCTTGACCTAAAGGAACCCAGAGAAAGAATGTATAGAAGCGAGCTAAGAAAGTGTGTTTGTCTGAAATCGCGTGTAGGCATTCACATACTCTGAGGCAGCACAGGGCGACGACAGCTGGGTTCGAAAGTAAAATACAAAGAGATGCACACAAATCCTTCTGAACAAACAATAATGCACAGCACAAAATAAAAATAAAACACCCAGCTTTTTGGCGGCTTTAAACAGAGCCATCTCTTTTGTCAAGTTTTCCTCCTGTTCACACACACGATAATCTCGCAAAAGCTGTTTTCCAAAGCAGAGCGACACACTCCCCTTCTGAAAGACTGCCTAAATGAACCAAGCTCCATGTCTGAACCGCTTTAACTGCTCTGTCAAAGCACAGACAGACCCCCACCGGGCTCACTTTGCATATCTAAACTTTTCAGTGAGGGATGAGAAGCAGAAAACCTTAAGACAGCACTTTTAAAAGCCGGGTGAGAGTTTGTGGAGTTTTAATGTGTTATTATGATAACAGATAATAGCTGATGCTTTCCACTGCACTGTCACCTCATGCAAATAAAACTCTCTTTTTATTGCTGATGTTTGGCTAAAGAAGCATCGCATTTGCTTGGAAGAGAAAAAACGCACACACTGGCTTGCGGTGATAAATGAGGGCGTTTCCTTGCAGTAAACACAAAAAAGTCTGGAATATTCGGAACATATTTTATTACATAGTGCAACAAATACTTCAACATCACAGCAGCCTGATGGAATCCAGTAAATGTGCTTTTATTAATAAAAAATTACAAGAAGAATTATATTTGTATATTATCTGAAGAAAATGAAGGTTGGCAGTTGGGTGTTTTAGGCGGTTGCTAGGGCATTGCTGTGTTCTGAGTGGTTGCTATGTGGTTACTTATTGGCCCAAATCAAGAGTCCACCCCTTAGATTTTTGATATTCAACCCATTTAATTGCTCACCAGGTTAAAACCCTAAAATCTGCACCACAAACAGATTAACCTAAACAATTGAACTACTCAAGTATAAGTGATAGTAAACATAACTAGGTAAAATACTTCCTTCAATAAAAAACACCATCAATAAACCATTGAGAATCTAATAAACTGAAGCTGTAGGTCGCCGTGGAAACGTGCTTGCTTTCTTTACACATACGCACTCAAACGCACACACAAACGTCCCCCAGAGTTCTCTGGCTTTGGAAAGCTCTCAGGTTTTGGGAATCCAGAAGGGATTTCATGCAGACCGATACAGGACGTTATACAAGTTCATTCTCTTCCAGAACATTCTGTTGTTTCTCCCAGTCATGGCCATTTGGTTCAGCATAGACAGTTTTTGTTGTTGGTTTGCAAGGAACAAATTACACACCCCAAAATGTACTAATTAAACCTACCAGCTAACACAATTACCAGCCACGCAAACGGAGCTCAAACACGCGGATGTTGGATGAAGATCAGGACGCCGGTCGCACATGATGTGTGCGAGTCCACGAGGGCCTTTTTCGAAACTGAAAGCTCATTTCATTTCTCTGCTTCGCAAGAGATGACGGTGCCAAGAGACTCGGGCTGCTGGCAAAGCTGATGCCCACAGTTCAATGCCAAACAGACTTGTATGAGGGAATCTCTGACACACACATACACACTGTAACACACACAAAAACCACAGAGTGCCCGGACAATGAAATACATGGGTTAGTGTGCTGTGAGGACGAGACCTCTGTGTACCCATCAGCAACACCACAGGCAGTGACACAGCGGATAAACGCAGAGAAAAAACACCTGTCATTAACCGAGGTTCAGTGAGAAAGACAATTAAAAGGACATTGCCAACAGTCATATTTACAACAGCACAAGTAAACATGAGCTACGATGATGTCATTAGCACTGGGAAACAGGATCTGTGCTGACTTATGAGGTGCATTTTCATGCTGCTGCAGCACAAATGCACGTTAGGTGTGTACCTGAAATATTTGCTGTGTATCGCTTTATGTGTTACAAAAGAAACAACCATTTTTCAACAAGCTTTATTGCTGCTCTTCTTCAATAGCACACAAAATGCGAACAAACTCAGCTGTACCGCATTCAAACTTATAATCAGTACAATGTATGCATTTGGTGTAAAGCTTTGGTGTAAAACATTTATCTGGTTTAATTATACATAAAATAAAATATATATTATAAAATATATAAGAATGTACCTTTGCCAGTCTACGAGTGTAAGGAGAGTCATGGATCAACAGTGTTCAAAATGAAGATACTGTGCTAGCGTACTACTACATTCTGCCAAATTAATATTACGTAGTATGCATGTATGCTGTTCTGAACAAAGCCGATGACATCAACAGAAAGTAACCAATGGTCATGATGCCTGTGACATCATCAGTGAACACCTGCACTATCACATCACCTAATCAAGTGCTTGAGTCAATTATATCAGTTATCACTGCGGCACACTGGATGCAGTCCAACACTGCTTCACATAAATGAGCCATCCAGAGGAATGAGCTGCTGTTGTGTTCTGCTCCACACGTCTCTTTCATTCGCTTCACTGGTGGAAAGGACTAACATGAACAGAATGAATGGCTGGAAATGTTCACTGGAGACTGCGACTGGACTGTTCTCTGTGTTTGCTCTCCAATCACCCATGAGGCTGAGGGTTGGAGAAGCCACAGAAGATATTCAGGATGGCCTCCAGCCTCCAGGAGGGGTGAGCACTGCATACAGATTGGCAGCACCCTGAGGAACTGATTATAGATGTCGAGCTAAAGCTGTGTACCTCTGTCTGTGCCATTCTGAGAGGAAAAACAACGAGAGAGAATTCATGTTCATCACTGCCCATCAGCCACAGCAAGTTCAGGCTAATATGAGCGAGTGGCTGAGAAAAGAGGCGTGGCCACAGAACACCACTGGTCACTTGTGATGAGTTTGCTCCATAAAGCCAACAGTGCATCCTTTTACAGAGATACTTATAATGAAACCATCACGAGAGATGCCATTCATATCTCATTCATATCTCAAGTTCTCAAAAACAAGTCAAGAGTTTTGCACAAGTCTTGAACAAAACGCCCGAACAGTTTCTGGTGTGTGTCTCAATAACACCTCAGCTGCACTCAGCTTTTACCAGACAACCAAAGGTCAGAGGTTTCAGTGTGAATATTGAAGAGCAGTTTTCAGAGCTATGTTAGCTCTACACACTTTCATATCATCGTTATTTCTGCTAATGAATGTTAGGAGCAGTCTGAGACCACACTGAATAAAATTGAGACCTACATTCTCTTTAGCTATGACAGAGACATCTCTGAACAACACACATTTAGCACACGTACAAACAATAGCTGCTGCATGTTGAAAAGACCAATTTAATGGCTGGCTCATTTTGAGCACACAGCCTGCAGGGTGGTTTTGGTGAACGTAATTTAATTAAAAAATGTGAATAAGCGCGCACATAAGATTTGACATATTCATTGTGTTATCGGTGTTAAAATTGTTACTTTGCATTTGAACACATTTGAAAATCTGTTTTGAAAACACGTCGGGAAAGACTGATTTCTGACTGTGCCAAATTATTCCATCATTCAGTGAACAAAACCACAATTATTTGTTTCAAATGTCAAGATCTAAGGTGAATTAATTGATCCAATTATTTCCCCTATTAAGAGACTTGTTAATCAAGATGTACATCACTGACAGCCGATTTTTCCTTAAAACCATTAGAGGCGCTCAAATGATCAGCCTCAGTGTGTTTGTCATTTCAGCTCAGAAATGAATGAGAGGTCATTAACCTTTAACATGTGCTACATGATAGCAAATCACTGCATTAGTCAACACCCAGAACTCTTGATTAAGTGTTTGACTAGCAGAAGAAAATTTCTATATTATTTACACCCAAACCTGCGCTGGACTGCCGCTGCATGGAAACATGCACATGGAGGTCTTTTCATGAGATGAAGGGATGGCCCACTCAGAAATGGAAATGGTCAGTTCACTCACCCTCACAGTGTTGCAAACATGTGAACTCGGTCACCTTTCACTCTCACTGTATGAAAAACATTTGTAACACGTATCAGAAGAATGTCAGTCACACAGATCTGAAACAACATCAGATTAATTAATGAATAAATGATGCAAACATTTCTAGGGTGAGACATCACTTTCAACAGCTCGTACAAAGCAATGCAACATTGCCTTTAAATAAACCAGTGCTGGACTCTCTAGACATCAGCATATATAATGAACGAAACGCTTCGTTTAATTGAAATGACTCACAGGACGAAGGGGGCAAAAGGTCAAAAATTATACACACAAGGTCAACCAAACAATGAGGGCAAGCTGACTTTGACCTGTCAAGACACCAGAGTGATGTGTCCTCACTAGTTAATGAGTCAGAGGTCTTAAACGAGATATTCAGTATTCTCACAAAGCACACAGATAGACAGCCGATCTACAAACTATGTTATCATGTTAAGATTTTAGGACATTTCTTCATGCTAGTTATAACCAGGATGCTCCTAATCGCAAGTCAATTTTAGTCAATACGAACTGTATCGACAACAGCACATTTCATTCACCAATCAGAAAATAAAATGAGTCAGTCTTTTACTAATCAGTTTGAGTAGTTTTGTTTAAGCATGATAATTAAAGTAAATATCTACAATGCACTAACAGGAGAGCCTTTCCAGTCTTATGTATCTTATGCAAGCGGGTAATGTTTTCATGTAAAAAAAAAAGTTTATTTAGGTGTAATTATGAAATGTCAGGGTACTCTTTATTATTGTTCATTTTGGGCTTAAGTATTACTTCAGCATTTGCCCACTATGCTCTCAAAGAGCTTTACGAGTTATGTAATTGAATTTATTTAAAAAATTGTTTTATAAAAACTGGCTCCAATTATGTTTTCCAGACCATGTTGCTTTAGGTAGAAGCTAACACACAAAAAATAGTCCACAGTTCAATTTTAATAACATAACAGTATAGAAAAATGTCTGCCGTGCAGAATTAATTTTCTTCCCCTAGCCATCGTTTCGGCTGAAAAATACCAATTCTGAAAACATTCCACAATAATAAACACTATTATAGATACTTTCACTTATTATTTTACCATGAATTGTTTATGCATATAATTATTTGTTTTGCACAACAGCCAGGATTCTGCAGTGTACTTCCCTTAATGTCCTTTTTTTGGCAACAATCACTTAACCTCTGCCTCACAATTCACAAAGACAGTCTGAATCTTGTTGTAAACTCAGATGGGTGAAGTCTGCACTGAGGTTCAAAGGTTGTTGACCTTTTGTCCATACAATATGGTGCATGTATCAAGTTCTGAGAGAAAACCATTCAAATATGCCAAGGCATTAAAAATACTCTGGCAGGGGAAATGCAAAGTACAGCAGTACCAGCCATGAGATACAACCACACAAAACAACTAAATAAGAAAAGGAAGAGAAGTTATAATCATAAACTTTTAGAATCAAACAAATTATCCAAACAAAACACTCCGCATCTGAATGCTTCTTTAGGCCGTCATTTTTAAATATTTAAGAATTTCAAGAGTTAGAACGTATCCAAAAATAAATAAACCAGACATTTTTATTTGCTTAAGCGTAATTGATATAAAGCTTTCACAGTGGCATTGATTTAAAATGTTAGCGGATCATTAGCTCGACTTCCCAGCAGCCTTATTTCAAATGATCAAGCAGAACTTGCTTTGTAGCTCTACAAGGACTAACTAAACAGAAGAAACAAAACTGAATATAAAACAGATGTGTGTGTGTGTGTGTGTGTGTGAGGATGAAGCCAGCAGGCACAGGATTAAAGCAGAAATGACTGTGTGTCATTAGAGAAGTATTGACCCCTATGGTGAAGAATAATGCAGTGTTAATAATTGAGGAGGAGATGGTGGATTTATCTCTGGTCACTCATTACCGCAGGACCGCATCACTTATTTACTTCACGAGAGAAGTTTATCACAGCACATTTGATCAATCTGAGAATCACAGGACTACATCGCCTGCGGTCTGCAGCAAGCTGGAGTAAATCTGAACTAGCAGCCACACAAACTCTTGTATGCTAGTTCTGTATTATACATCAGGTCACGCTGGTTGTGTTGGCAGAAAACATTCCGTCAGCAATTCCACACGACACTTTTTGCACTCTTGTAGGGCAATGCGGGTGGGTTCTGACTTTACAGTGTCCCTACAAACAAAAGCACAAATATTTCCTCACCCTTCAAACAAGTTCCAGGCAAACAAACACGTATATCGCCAACCTAAACTCACACTATTGTCTAAGTCTTAAGATGACGGTTAGGAACAATCAAACTGCATTTACATTTATGCAATCGGCAGATGCTTTTATCCAAATCAAGTTATACAAGCTATACAATTTATCAGTACATGTATTTCCTGGGCAACAAACCCACAGTCTGCGCTGCTCTACCAGTTGAGCTACAGGAACACATACAGAAAACTACTGTACTAACTACTGTAACTACTGTATACTAACCAGACATGTGTAGACAAACAAAAACAGACATCAGTCTCTGAATTACACACGACTGCTTCAACCCAAAACATTGAAGAGTTACTGCAAATCACTGTTATATGCATATTGTGATATGCACATTCGCGATATTTAAATCTTTTCGATTGTGCAGCCCTAACACAAAGAGAGATTGTGTGACAATAATGAAGCACTACTGATTCTGTTACTATGCATCATCTCCATAACTATCACTCATTTCGCAAATCTGAAATTAAAAAAGTCAATCAAAACGTATTCAACTTAAATGTTGTGACGTACATTTATGAAGCACATCAAACGTTAATACGTCAGATCTGAATCAGGCAGCGCTTAAGTCTCTTTGTGATTTGAAGGTGTAACAGATTCAACAACAAGGACGCGGTTTCATCAACTCCCCAAATCACACGCTCAATCCAGACATGCGGTCCCTCCATGCGATCTTCTGTCACTGCAGTCATCGCACGACAGCTGGCTGCAGCCCAGCAGTGAAACCCTTTACACTTTATTAACCAGCACTAATGAAGCAGGCAACGATGCTTATAAGCAACACAGCGACCTCATTAACTTTAAACAGCGAATGACACATACAGCAGCAGAGAAACGCAAAAGTTTGGTGATTCTGGGTAAAGCAGATATTTGACAAATGGCTACAGATGGTGTGGTGAAAACGGTCACACTGAAGAAGAAAAGGTGACGAATTAGATTTGACAGTCAAGGACAAAAGCGAGCCTGGAATCTTGACGGGGAGATTACAGTTATTATGTACAGTGTATCATTACCGTAATATTACCTCTGTAAAGTCTGCAAGGATACGATGCTCACAGAATGATGTCATAATTGGAGTTATAATATAACATTGGGAGTTTTATAAATCGGGGTACGGAGAAAGTTTTAAACACCGATTTGTTGTTATTAACAACAAATCTGTTGTCAATAACAGATTTTTGCTTATTTTTAACCCAATAAAGTTACAGACTGCAGCTTTAATTTTTAAAACAGATGGTATGCGAACCAGCAGCAACAGCGTCATGCTAGCGGCTGTATCTGCTTTAACTGCTTTAGAGTGCTATCATGGCACAGGGCGGCGGTTTACTCACCTTTAGCCCTTTCAGAGTAATAACATTGGGACCGATCCGGTCAACAGACGGTCTATTTCACCACACACAGCCTCTATCTGTGTCCAGCCGCTAGTGAGAGATAATGCGCTTTTACATCCCTTACCAAACCCTGAATGCCTTACTCTCTTAACACCGTCTGATGGATTGTCTAAGGTCTGGAGGAAGCAGATAGCAAGACACACAGTCCTTATCAGGCCTAAAGCAGAGGATATTAATCACGGCACCTGTCACTCAGTCTGAGGTAGGGTGAGGATCTCACTTAGCATTTAAATATAAAAGCTGCACTCTATTTAGAGGAAAAATCTCGAGCCTTCTGTACCAAAGTTACATCATTTCCCATAAAAGCAAATTCAGACGAGTTCCAAGAGGATTAACAGAACAATACAGAACTCCAGCGGATGAACAAGAGTGGTAATTTTGGGATTTAAACCCTGAATGTTTGTTTTTTTACAGGTTATACATGAACAACCGCAGATTCTCTGCCGCATCCTGAATGTTTCTTTTCAATAGCATTTATGTCTGTAAGCACAAACAGTCCGAAATGAGTTTTCAAGCCTAAGTTTAATATTTGCCATACGTGTGTGAACAGTAATCCCCTGATCTCACAGGGAAACTATTTTGAGAGATGGCGATTGCGCACAAATTCGTAAACGTACAAAACACTCCGTTTAGACATTAGTCGGTTTGTTTATTATGCCATTTTCCAGAAGGCAGGTAATCTTAAATTTTGCTATTTTGGGGGGCAGTTCCCAGAATGCAGGTAAATCCGGACAGATGCGCATACTTGTCCTCGCTTTAAAATATACTGACAGAAACATTTCACCTCCACCTTTATCTAGCTTTCATTCCTTAAACAGTCTTTATACGGCGCCGATTTAACACGCAGCATCCGTCAACCACGTTAATATATATATCTACTCTTATTAAACCCGCGCGTCGCGTCGTCTTCGTCATACCGCCGATCAGACCGCGTCACACGAGCATTTCTAGGCCACTTCCTGTCCTTCTGCGTTAATGTGAGTATGGACTGTGAGCTGAAGCAGCGGGACTTCTTCTTACCTGTGAATTAGCGGATTAACGCCGACGCTGGGAGGCGTGACGTAATACGTGTGCGTGTGCTCCGCAAAAACATTGTTTTATCATACAAGACATACACATTATGCTGTGTATTAAAGCTGCATAGTATATTTCTATTCATTCAAAGATCGAATTAGATAAACTTTTAGCTTTACATTTTTAGAAAATTATGACAACCATCACAAAAGTGTTTAAATTACAATGCAGAGGATTCTCAGGGGAAGTTTCTCAGAACAATATTTGTTTCAGACGAGTATTGTGTCCTAAAACCATGCAAATGCCATAATACTTTTTGTCTTTTTGCAAGTGTAACATCATGTTCTTGATACTGACAGTTTAGGTGAACATTTTTTCTCTTAAACACACACACACACAGTTTACCGTACGGGGTTTTATCAAAAGAAGGATTAAAAACTGTGTTTTTTGGAACATGAGTCCAATGGAGTGTCAATTAAACACAATGGTATAGTATGCCGTGTGTATATTGTTATTATCTACTGTACCATGACGTATATCAAAATACTGTCATTGATTTATACAGTCCTTGAATTCATTTCTTTCATTTTGAACTTTGACGCCTACCAGTATAAAAACTCTAATTCTCAAACAGATGTGTGTGTTTCTGTGTGGGGATAATCTTTTAATGACCAATGAATGGCTCCTTGTCTTCGCATTTCATTGCCATGGAGATGGATTAATAATTGATAACAGAAACCGTTGGTGTTCCTCAAGGATTAATGCTCGTCACGATAGAAAAGCAAAGGATGTTTGGATGAAAGGAGGAAAAATAAGAGAGTCTGGAATCAGGTGGGATTTAAAGCAGACAAACGCCCACTTGCTACAGCTTTTTACATCAAAGACAAACAACCTATGTAAATGCTCCAAGGACACAGAGCAATCTCTGAATGCTGGACTTGATCATCCCATTCATTTTGTCCACATGGAACAGAAAGACAGGTATATTCCTTGAGCTAGCCTTCACTGACAAATGAAGGACAGAAACCCACATTTCCTTTGGCAAACGTCCAGTAGAAAATGTTCAATAACTCAATTCATCCAGAGTGATGTGGGTCTCATCAAAACGTTTCTCTCTTATAATGGCACGGCACACGTTTGTAACTCTCAAGGGAAGCAGAGATTGCGTCTTCTTGGATTTTACCACCTAATAAATTAAACGATGTGATTCACTTTAAGTGAAGCAGAGGTTTTGAGTGGTTTCATGGCGTTAAACAGATGCTAATTCGTGATCGCTAATGAAACAGACGGGCGAAAGGCCAGTCTGAAACATTCATAGTCCAGATTGTAGGTATTAGGGAAAAGAACAAGGACATTTGCACTAAATATATCATTCACATAAATACATATAGCTGATAACAGTCAGACAACTACTGAGAAATGTCATTACAGATACAAAGAAACACATATATATGTATATATTTATATACAATATATGCACATTCTGACATGTGTAGATTGTGTTTAAACATCAGACAAATTATATTAGCTCTGAGGAACAAGTACATTAGAATATCCTAATACACAATCAACAATCTAAGATTACAGCACAGATGTGTAGTTTAAAACAATCAAACTACATGACAAGAGCCTGCTCAGTTTAATCATCTGTGTATTTATCAACCTGACCTTCCATTGCCGGTGTGACAAATGAATTTGAATTAAAGTCTGCCGTGATTTTAACATCTCTGCCATGACTCATTATTTGATTGGATTGGCAAATTGGATTCAAATGCAAAAATAACTGTTTTCATTTTCAAGATGACAAATGGACAGCGCTCGTTGAATTAAACACACAGGTCATGTAGTGAGGTCATGTGACAACTGTTAAAATCACTGTATTTCAGGTCCTGTTCCTATATAACAGAACCTTACAATACCACTCATGCCAAAAGCAACTTTATATTCTCAGTTAAAGGCGATTTACCACCTGTGAATATGAAAGATCAGTGTTAAATGCCCCACTGATATGCAGCAGGCAGACATGTTCATTTGCTAAGATGAAGGAAGAAGCAACCAACAATTACTCATTGTGGGGGTATGTGGCAGCCTGACTCAGGAACAGCATCTAAATGAGGTTCATGGGAGCCCAGAATACATTTCAGATGTGTTTTGTCAGATGGGTGGAGTCTTGTAAAGGTTACGGTAGGCAGTTTCGGAGAGTCTAGCTTTGAAAGCATGAGATCCCGCCCTCCCTTCAGAGTGCTCTGCAAAGCCACGCCTCCTCCAACACATGAACACATACCTATTTTGACAGGCAAGTAGGACATCCAATCATTACATTGGGACCGAGTGAGACTTTCAGTCAGCATAACAAAAAAGGTTTCTGGAAAAAACTACCGCCTACCCTGCCTTTAAACTTTCAAAAAAGATTCTGCTGCTCATTATTTTGGCTTGATAAGGCCAACATACTGTTTTGATACAAACCTAATACAAGACCAAAGTTTCTGACTCCAATGTGGAACTATGTCAACCAGCCCTGTTTTCATTTAAGAACTTGGCTGTTCTAATTTAGTAGGCTTTATATTTTCTCCTTGATTAGACTTGAACCACATGTTCATGAATTTAAACTACCGAGCGATGCCCTAGCAACCCCCCAGAACACCTTAGCAACCACACAAGTTATATATATGTATAACTTTCAAACTTTCCTTAAACCTCAAACTAAATAGTGACCTTCAAACTGTGAGTCTTGTTTTCAATTTCCAGACTTAGTCAGGCAAACATTTAAATTGTATCTCAACAAACTTCTTTTCTTCAGGATGAGTAAATAATGCTGTCTAACTAAAGCACATGATCTTTCATGCATAAAGCAAGAGGAGCTAAAACCCACTTCCTCTTTCTGTGAATATAGTGAGTTTTGTGGATGCAATCTACAGTATTCACATGCGATCTTGTACATCATTTTAATGAATATCATTAATAAAAAAAGATTTTATTTTAGTTACAGGCCAATATGGAAAATATGTCACATTATTTTAAAAAATATAAATGGGAGACACTTGACAGTTAGATTAGGTTGAAATGTAATGACCACACCATGGGGAAAAATGATTATTTTTCAGACTTGCTAAATTAAATCTTTAAACATAGACCATGTGCCAAAATACTCAATGGAAGACGCTTTAGTTTGATTACACTATCTGCCGTTTCAATCATAATGAAACCGCATCAAATCGCACCATACAAAATGTCTGCCATCCATCAACAGATTGATGGTGAGCGATGATTTTAATTCCATTTTAGTTTTAAGTTCATTTGCGATGGTAAACGAAGAGAGCGAGAGATACGGAGACGAGGCGAATCGCTTTAAGCACACAGTGCATGTCTGTGTTTCTCATCTCATCAGAAATGTCACCCGCTGAAGTGACGAGGGAGGTTAGATTGAAATGTCACGCATGATTTATGGAAACCTTTTCATGTAACACTGTTTATATGACAGAGTGGTTTGATCTGTGAATTCAGCTCCACTGATTCGCCTCCCACTGAGAAGTAAGTGGGTGATAGTATAAACAGTCGTATAGTGACAGAAGAAGGAGACCCATGACACGCCTGCACCACACAGTCACACAAACATGCAAGTGCTCGCCGGCCAAAGTTCTTACAGATACAAATAATAACGACGGCAACAAAAAGTGGACGGCAAAAATGAACACGAATGAGGATTTAGGTCTGTCGTGTTCCACAATGACAACAAAACACCATTAAAGTATCATAAACGTTATTTTTACGACTCGTGTGCCATATACGAAACCTTCTGAAGTCACAAATATAACTTGTTGACACTTTTGGGGGACACAAATCCACTAGTTTATTTATAGCTGTCTCTTAAGATTAAACTTTTAAAATGTTTTTCTTTTTTTATTCACTGTTTTGTATAACTGTGTTTGTAAAAATGGAAAATGAATGTAAAAATGTGTACGTGAATGGAAAGCTCAGGTGTTTCTGTGAATGATTCAAGAGGTCGAAACACCAGAGCTGAAACCAAACCTGACTGTAAAACTACACACCTGCACAGCGGATGAAGCTACAGTGTGACACTTTATGTTGCTGCCTGAATGCATTCATAAAAGTGATAGAGAGAAAATAAAAACGCCAGAGATTAGGGTTTTAAAATCAATATTTGCAAACAATTCAGTGCATTAATGAGGTACCAGAAAAGACCTGTGTGTACTCTTACCCATCAGTCAGGAATCAATAAATGTCATTTCAAAAGCACAGAGAATATAATGAAATGAGTCCTTTGAAAAATATTAGTTTAATCATCTGAACATTTTTCAATTACTCAACAGAAGTCTCCTCGCGTGGACGGACAATTATTAAAGACTTGTACAGGGTACTTTCATTTCTGGTGAATTTACTAGTCAGTTGCTTAAAACTAAATTACATGGAATTACATATTTGAATTAACTATAACGATACTCACCCAGTGTCCTGCTTCTGGAGGTCCAGTGTCCGGCTCCTGGAGGTCCAGTGTCCTGCTTCTGGAGGTCCAGTATCTTGCTCCTGGAGGTCCAGTGTCCGGCTCCTGGAGGTCAAGTGTCCGGCTCCTGGAGGTCCAGTGTCC
>JAZGTJ010010279.1:0-10268 GCA_036877575.1 Botia almorhae | reverse complement strand
ACATAATCTAAATCTAGAAGAGTAGACATAATCTAAATCTAGAAGAGTAGACATAATCTAAATCTAGAAGAGTAGACATAATCTAAATCTAGAAGAGTAGACAATCTAAATCTAGAAGTGTAGATATAAAAGTTTAACAACAAAGAGAAAGTGGCTCTCACCGTGGGGTCTCCCTCGTAGATGACCTGCCCCATGAAGTCGGTGTAAAACACTGCCTCCGCGATGATGGAGAACCATGTGACCAGGTGACACACGCACAATCTGAAGAGCTCGCGGGGCATCTTCAACATGGACATCCAGAGCAGCCTCACGGTGGTCTCTGCCTCACCCTCCTCGCTCTCCGTGTCCCCGCTGGAGTTGGTGTTCCCGCTCTGGTGTCTGGTTCTCTGGGCGTTCTTCTGCTTCTGACGTTTGTCCATCTCATAGATGTCATTCATACTGCGGGACGGTTTGATGAGGAAGGCCGCGTTGGCACGCCGGTAGCGATAACGATGTGAGCCGACCCGGCCGTAGTACGAGAACGTGCAGGACGACTGTCGGTAGAAGGTGTGGCGTCTGCGCCGTATGGATGCGTTGGTGCTGGAGGGTTTCATGCAGGTGCCGGGCGAAGCGTGACCGTTGATGTCCGCTGGGTGTCCGTTGAGCGGCTTGGATTCGTTGAGCTGGTTGTTAAGCAGAGCTTCTTCGCCGTCCCGCTCAACCTGTTGCAGAAACGCAGACAAACGACTGAACTTTCCGCGCAGGAACTCCTGGCTACCTGCGCTGCTGCTGCGGCGCGGGGGCGAACCGTGGTAGGACGAAAGGCGGTCTTGGAAGATGGAAGGTTCGATTTCGCGCAGGAACAGCATGTCGTGATGATCCAGGTGGTCCAGCGTGGCATCAGGCATCGCCAGAACCGAATCGCTCTTACTGCGAACAATGTCCACGTCCAGGAAGTCCATGTCTAAGTCTCGTTCCGAGCGTCTGTCCCCGCAGGGGTCATAAGGGTCGTAGGGGTCATACGGCTCACATTCGTGGATCATGTCCAGATGGGGTTGGTGCGCTGATGGTACGAGCGAGCTGTTGATTTTAACACTGGATTCGGTTTCCGCCTCTTCATCCAGACGGTCCTGCTGGGAGCTGAACTGTTGCTCCTCGATGCTGAAGAGATGGAGACCCACAGACACGGAGAACAGAACCGCAGCGAATAGAAACAGAATTTGCTCCTGGGACTTGAAGGTCCGACCCAAAAAGGTGTGTGTCCAATCAAGCCCCCCCAGTGCGTAACCAACGGCGCCTCCAAGCCCTGAAACACATCACCAGTTACCAGAGATTATTCAGGCACAGATGTAGCGGTGCAGTTTGAATGCATTCATGCGTTTTGGAGGAGGCGTGGCTTTGGAGAGCGCTCTGAAGGGTGGGCGGGATCTTATGCTTTCAACGCTAGCGTGCTATTGTTAGCCTCTCCGAAAGACGGCTGCTGTTGCAGTTATTGTATTTAAAATATAGAGATGATATATTAATAATTATATCACAGTCTCTTGTACCTTTCTGCTTGACTATCACTTTATATGTCTTTATATGATGCTGTACCTGCAGAGAAGGCGTGTATGTTGAGGGCCATGTCCTGTTCTTCTGTGTCTGCCACATCCAGCAGGTACGCTCGTATCGGGCCCTCCGTAGCATCAGCGCAGAAATCCAGCACCACGACCCCCAAAACTGTCATTACAATCCCTATCGGCTGGTTGTTTGGTACATCTCCTAAAGCGAGACCTGAGAGACAGAGAGAGAAAGAGAGAGAGAATCTGAGTTACACATAACTAGGCAACTAGCAGATTTTTTTTTAAAGGGAATTTCGTTTAAAGGGAATCCCTCAAACACAGTAAAATGTGTTAATGAGTTAAAAGTACTTGACTGCAAGTACTTCAAATTAGCCACAAGTTGTACTATTTTTTACTATATGGGCCCATGTCATTTCTGACTTACACAACACAAACAGACAGTGTTTAAAAGCATTAATGAATGGCTTTACATTTGCAATTGCATTCTATGTCAAAACTAGTTTTCTAATCTTTAGGGTGTTTTAAATCTATAAAATATATGTGTAATGAACAACTGAACCAAACACATACAGTATGAACTCCAGTAGCTTTAAAATGGCACCTTTCTCATAAAATATGTGTTGGTGATGCGTTGAAGACATTTTTACTAGCTGAAACAAAAAATTATTTATTTGAAAACACCTTTTCATTTTTTGCTTAATTCATAATGTGATCCATAAAGGGTGAATTAATCAACACACACTTGTTTTTATGCCTTAAGTGGACTTTACATAGACATAATGGCTTTTATACTGTATAAACTGTATGTTCTATCCCCTAACCCTCACCCTACCCCTAAACCCAACCCTCACAGAAACATTTCTGCTTTTTTACATTTTATATAAAAAAAGGAACATCATTAAGTATGTTTCATAATCAGTTTCTCTTGTGGGGACCACTGGCTTGTCCCCACAATGTAGGTGTGTGTGACTTTTACCATCCTCGTGGGGACAGTGGTAGAAAACAAACACACACACACACACACACACACACACAGAGGGCAGTNACACACACACACACACAAACACAGAGGGCAGTGGAGTTTTGTACAGATTCTGTGTTCTGCTCGGCTGAACATACATCAGTTCTCACTGGTCATGTGTTCTGGAATCAAAGTTACTGTTCATCAATATTTCATATAGACTTTCAGATCGGTCATATGCAGACACACAGTCAGTGGCCTCTGGGAATTTACCCATCCCTGTTCATTCAGGCCTCTATGAACTGACCTTGATCTCCTGCATGTCATGTAGCACACTGTTGTTAACATGCAGCGTGTTACGTGTGTGTGTGTGTGTGTGTGTGTGTGTACACACTGACATCTATTGATTGTTCTGTTTTGCTTTGGAGCTTTGGTATTGGCTGGGCTTATTTGACTTAGCCAGTAAGCAACTACCTAGCAACTAATCTAGTTTACAGCAACGAATTAGAAACCATTTAAAACACCTTAGCAACCCCATAGCGACCTTAATATGGTACTATATTGTAATTATAAACCAGGTTTAAAATACAACGCTCAGTTGTGTACAGTAGGTGGTAGGAACTGCTCGGCCTCTCTGTTTACCAAAACTCGCCTTGAGATTAAATAAGATTAAAACTTCAGATACAGTAAATAAAACAGTTAAAGAGAAAGAGACAGACAGAGAGAGAGAGAGAGAGAGAGAGAGAGCAGGTGGAAAGTGAGTGTGGACTCTGTGTTACAGCAGTGCTGGGTGAGCAGCATGCTCTCTTCCTGACAATGGAGTCGGCGCGCAGCAAGCTAGCTGTGGAGACAGGAAGTTGTTCCAGATAGGCAATGAAAGGTAAAAGGGGCACAACAGGAAACCGGTCCCTGTGAACTGGTTCCTAATCCTTTCCCATGTCATAGAGACCCACAGAGTTCATGAGCCTTCACACACACAGCAGACAGCTGTCTCACCCTGAAATACAGGCCTCTGTGTGTGACTCAACACGCTTACACAACTTCACACTGAATCCCTCACAACACCAAAGGGTGTGGAAACGCACTCGGTTTAAAACAATTTCTCTCCACTACATACAGTGGAAATGCTTCTTCGCAAACAAAATAACCTCGGAGTGAAGCACACAAGACAAACCGCCTTGGTGAGTCAGAGGTTTAAAAATACTATTAACTCCGTTTTTGAGCCTGTAGGCAGGAAAAATATTGCATTCCCACTATTCAACGCGGTGTGTGGAAAAACCAGGCGCTGACAGGTGTTGAACGCAGATCAGAGATCATCAGGCGCCTGCGGGCGTCGATATCTACCAGCTGACGATGTGTGAAAGCCATGCCAAGCTCTGAGCCAAGCTCATGAGCGATCAGAAATGAAGAAAATCAGCTATGTATGCAAACAGCTCACCTCCAGATATGATACAGTGTTCTGAGTTAAAACAGCAGTTTGCAACACATTTTAATATTACATATTTCAGACTCATGAAAACTCACCTATCAGAGAACCGTTGAGAAAGAGAGCCACGCCCAAGAGCACACCCACACACAGGGCCAGGATGAAGGGACGCCTGCGCCCCCAGCGGAGCGTGCAGCGGTCACTGGCCGAGCCAATCAGAGGGGTGAAGATGAGGCCCAGGATGGGGCTGAGGAACCATGTCAGACTGTAGTATTGCTCTGGAAGACCTGACAGCACAACAGAACACAGTTTAGCATCGTTATCTATACAGGCATGATGTCACTTCCTTTATACACAGCCCAGGGGTCAGAAATACAACGGATCTCAGGTTTTGTGTTTCATAACTTTGATAAAGTAACACAGTTGATTTTCCCCATACCTCATTTCTAGTGATATTTATGTGACAAAAAGCAGAAACTACAAACATTATTGTTTAATGATGCTAATGCTAATGTGAACAGACTAGGGGTGTCACAATATTCCGGGAATTGACAGTAACTGTGATTAATAACCTAACTAATAACTTAATAACCCTGTTAACTTAACAGGGTAACAGGGTAAAACGTTAACTTAATAACCACGTTATTGACACTGTTTATGCTTCACATATATTCTTTCATAATGTTTCTGATTGACACTCTATGTAATGCTATTGCTCTGTTATTGTACCCCTTTAACAATAGCCACAATAGTTACAAACGTTCTCTCTGCCTTCCTACACTCAAAAAAGAGAAAACACTAAATAAAATAAGATAAAATTAAAGATCACATTTTTAAAAACGTTCAATACATACCGTGATAAAACCACAAAATCTTTTGGTCATGACAACTGTGCAGTGAAAATCTGATACCATGACAGACACTGTTTACAAGCTCACTGTATCTCTATGACCTCGATTTGAGCAGGTTTTGAGGTTAAATGGTTTTATTTTTTAGTTTTCAGGTCTGCTGACTTAAAAAGACCTTCTTATGACCAGATTCAAACAGGATCAGCCTATAAAGCAGATTGTTTTTACAGAGTAAGGTTTTCCAGGGAATCAAATAAACACACTCACATGATCGGAATGAGAAATAATTCTGGCTGAAAAACATTACGCAGGTAATTAATCCTCTAAAAGGCTGGCAAACCTCCATCTACTAATAAAAATACATCTTTATTGTTCCCGGATCAGACAGAACCTGCATCCGACGTCTGTGCAGAACACAGGCCTAATTGTGCTGATCCAGATCACTGTTCTCTCTTTGAACTTCCTGAGACTCCTTTGAATCTTAAAACCTGGAAAATCTGTCCAGGATCCAGTGACAGGGTCACAAATCTGATGTAGTCAAAAAGTAGAAAGGCCCTGTTTCATGTTGTTGTTGTTGTTGTTTCAAAGCTTCTAAATCTCCATCTGAAGTAATTGCTGTATTCCACTGACAGAATAATCTGCTTGTCACGTTACAAGCGTTTGAAAACAAGCACCAAACCGAAGATCTTCTTGTCTGGACTGGTGTGAGAGCTCAGTCTGAGAGCGTTTGTTTCTGTCTGACAGACATCTGCTGGAGCTTACATGTTCTGTAAGTGGCCGAATATAATCCCAGAATATATCAGTGACCGTCACATCTCAAGCTATAATACATCACAAGTCTATAATACACTTCCATACTGCTGTCACACACACACACAAACACACACACACACAGTTTCATACAAACATATTTTCTACAACATAACTACACTTTATTCTCACAACGATTCTTTAAATAGTTCCTACCTCACCCTTCAAGTTCCCACAAAAGGCACACACACACACACACTCAGTTTTCCAATGCACCCTATAAAAGTGTGTTATAACAAAACCTCACAGGCGACACCAGCTATGTTTGATGGTGAAGATCATGTAAAGGCTGGCATAGCAACAACGAATCAGCAAGATCTATGTTTACTGACCAAAAACCCTCATAAAACCATCGCTAACTTTAGAGAGAGATTTGTTTGTGTGTTTGTGTGTGTGTGTGGCTTTACTTAACCATATACTGGGGACAAATTTTACCCAACAGTGAGCAAGTTCTTACAAATCCGAGCAAAATCAGCAGGTCAGAGAGGCTGGCTGGTTTGTTACGCAAGTGAGATGTCCAGCTTGACGCTGACACATAAGACATCGGTGGAAAACCTCACACAGGTGTGTGTTTATGTAAGAGATGTTCGGCGAGGTTTAACAGAGGTCACATGATTCATCAGACTGAATTCAGACATGCCGCTTACCAGGAGAACAAACACAGACCACCATCACCACCCAACCTCCCCTGCCCATGTTCAGACAAACAGGTAACCCCACCCAAACTAGCACGTGTGTTTAACTACAGCATTGTGCACAACTTGTTTGAACACATTGTGGTCTGCACTGAACAGAGAGAGAGAGGCCTGTTTCTGTGGTTTTCTACAATAAAACACATTCTTACAGAGACTGTAATCAGACTGCTGAATAACATTAGCCTTACCAGAGAGAGAAAGAGAGAGAGAGAGAGAGAGAGAGAGAGAGAGAAAGAGAGAGAGAGAGATGGAGATGAGACAGAGAGAGAGAGATGGAGATGAGACAGAGAGAGAGAGAGAGAGAGATGGAGATGAGAAAGACAGAGGGGGGGTTGTAAATNAGACAGAGAGAGAGAGAGAGAGAGATGGAGATGAGAGAGACAGAGAGGGGGGGGTAAATAGAGAGAGTGGTAATGAGGGTGAGAGAGGGAGATGGAATACTAGCGTAGTATACATACTGCATACTACTTTCACAAATAGCAGGAAGTATGCCATTCTGAACATTCAGAAAACAAAAGTGAAGTTCTCACGGCTGGTGTTAGAGTTCAGCTGGAGGAGAGCCATTGCACCTGCTGCTGGGTGAGAACCCTGATGTTTCTTTCCCAATTCTGGGAATAAAATGAAGTTATTTTCCCTCAGAGCTGCACGTACACTGCAGTCCTGAGGAGAGCTTTTAAAACACTCTTATCAGAGTCAGGACACAGTGGGAGATGTCCATCAGAGGTGACCTGAGCTTGGGAAAGTAAGGCCCTGCTTCACCTCACACTACCACCAACCTCTTCCTGTCACCATCACAAGCCACTTCCTATTCCTCAGTTTAGCAAAACTAGATATACATATATACACATGTATGTATATATCACTTTTTATGTATATATATACATACATACATGTATATATAAGCTGCAGTTAGCCATAAACACACTGAGAAAAAGTACAAACGAAAGATCTCAATCAGCTGGTAAACAAGAGATTTGTTCTTTGAAAACTATGTCTAGTAAACATCCAAACAGGAAGTGGAATTTCAGTAAATAATGACAGGAGATTTAGGTTTCCCACCAGGTCAGAAATGGCGAACAATACTGAGAGCAGAGTGAGTCAAACCGGAGGAAGTACATTCTAAAAGAGAAGAACACAAGCCATGTATAAATCTCACGTTCTGAAGCCCACTGAGGGTCAGTGCGTCTATCTTATCAGACAAGCCCAGAGAAACAAACTCCCTCTTCGCCTGTCTTATCAGCTGACATACAAAACAAGAAGTTCTGGGTTCATTTTGGGCCTTAAGATGATTCTCAATGAAAATAATTCCTCAAGCCGGACATTAACTGTAGACACAATATAGCCAATTTCAAATAACAAACAAAAAAACAGAAAACTAGGGTAAGTTCTGGGGGTGGTATGTGGGAGTTTGAACACAAGATATTGTACATGAACACCTGCAGTGTACACACACACACACACATCAGCTAATAGGGAATGTTCTCCGAACGTTGGCTAATATTCTCTATAGTGGTTCTCTCGAAGTTATCAAAAACATTCTTGCAGTCAAGTTAGTAGAACGATTTTTTAAATGTTATTTATCATATACGTCAAAAACATTATTTTTTTCAATTATTAGTGTAACACTTTAAAAACATTACAAAATTAGAAAATGTTTATTGTTTTTATAACACAGCAATAACGTTAATACAACGCCAAAAAACTAGACTTTTAAATGTTCCTGGAACATTCAAAATAACATTTTTTTACATTTTTGTTACTTAACCGAAACATCAGGGAAACGTTCTTACTACCTAAATTTGTTTGCTGGGTAAGCACCTCTGGACCAAAATCAAAACAGTATCAATATTCAGCTATCAGCACTGTAATGATTACAACAACCTGTTTCTATGAAAACAACAGTCTGTGCCAAGACAATATTCACTGCTGCCAGAGAGAGAGAGAGAGAGAGACAAACAGAGAATACTAGAGTGAGAGAAAGAAGGTCATAAAGGTTAAACTGTCTAGAAATGGACAAAAACTGAGCAATGACAGGAAGCAGGTACTCTATGGCTCTCATGGTCTCTCATCAGGGGTACAGCGTCCTACTGTACCTCAAATACATTGAGAATACACCGACACTGCACATTATGTCTCACATATATATCTCTTTATGTATATATATACTGTATATATATATATATATATATATATATATATATATACATACATATCCAATCACTTCTCCAACGAACAGGTCCTGTTCTCCATTACTTTGCATTGAATATCCAGTTGCAATTGTGAGATGATAGGATTATAAAGATTTGTAAATGAGGCTTCATGCTAACCTAAAATAAAACAACTGTTAGTTTTACATGTCAATCTGTGTGAGTGATTTATGACCAGACTTTATGCCGATGGTGCTATTGGCTACGTGAAACTGTAAGGGCCTGACAGAGAAACTGAATCTCTCTAAAACCTGACTGGTCAGAAATCGAGCAGATGGCAGAATGAAAAATTAACCCCACGGTTTCACGTTCTCTTCCATTTCAGTGTGTGGTCGGAACAACCCTCCAACTGTTCCGGCTGCATGAATTATTCAACACAGAGAGACAGATGGAGATGTGGGGCTCAGCTCTGGTTAAGGTTAACAATCCTGACAGCTAGCAGACAGTCTGATTTTCAAACTTGGGGACATCTGACTTGCTGCTCTGTGAGCATTAATTGAGCTCTTGGGCATTAACAGACAGTGTCTGTGCATCTAATAGGTACAGGGTATAAAAATATCATTAGCCTGGTTTGAAAACAATGAGATATTCTCATTATTACAGAAACAAAACTGTATGTGCGAGTTTATTTCACCATATATTGGGAACCAATTTGTACGCAAAAGTTACCAAACCCTGACAAATCAAAAGCTCCTTTTGGGAATGTGTAAAAATGTTTTAAACATACAGTAAATAAAGTGTTTTTTAACTGTAAAAATAGTTTTAGGGTTAGGTGCAGTTTATAACCATCTGTGTATATAAACAATAAAAATCTATGGAATGTCCCCATTTAGATGTGTGTGTGTCCTAATATTGTCTGTTTTTCTCTAGTCCGTTATCTGCTCCACTCCTAAAGGACACTGAAGGTGCATACTAGGTTTTATAACACACACACACACACACACACACACACACACTGTGCAGTCAGCTCAGTTATGTAACACTGCAGCAGTAATGACACATACTGGAGTATAACTCAGCACAGCTTAGATCATCACACACACACACACAGACACACACACACAGACTAACACAAACACACACACACACACACAGACTAACACAAACACACAAACACACACACACAGACACACACACAGACACACACACACAGACACACACACAGACACACACACAGACACACACACGCGCGCACACACGCGCGCACACACGCGCGCACACACGCGCGCACACACGTTTACTTTGACATTTCAATGAGAACAAACCACAGACTGCTGTGTTTATTTCAATATACTTAATGTCTACAGACTAATCCCTGCCTCTTCAAATAAAAATACAGCTGTTTTTGTCTTTAAAAGGGTTAGGTCCCCAATAAGAGATTTTGTGTGATTTAACTCATATATAGGGACAATTCCGTACCCAATGCATAGCTAACCAAACCCTCATTAATTGTCTTGCTGTTGGCTCTTGGACGTCTCTCAGAATTGTCTGCTTCCTACTTTTGTAGACACAAATATCGAACAGGGCCGAGTATATTTAAAATAACCTAAAGCTAAGTGAGCTTTCGCCTTTTCATTGTTTCTGCAAAACCACTGAAAATCTGGGCAGTCACGAGAACTACATTTTAATCCACCAGAGATCGAACCAAAAACAGTCCGAATGGATCATTGTTTTGCTATTTATAAGAGACAATAGCCTCCGATCTACAAACACAATTTACCCCTCGTGACGTTTATACACATATTTAAAACATCACAATGCTCCTCTATATCAGCCAACA